>JAUZSU010178218.1:0-12717 GCA_034780255.1 Parotocinclus maculicauda | reverse complement strand
ACAGTAGCCAATGAGAGCCTTATATACAGTGTGAAATATATCTATTTTTTAAATCATACAATGTGATTTTCCTTTCTGGATTCTGTTTCTTAAAGTTGAAGTGTACCTATAATAAATATTACAGACCTCACCATTATTTGCAGGTGGAGAAACTTGCAAAATTGGCAGTGTATGAAATACTTATTTTCCCACTATATATATATATATATATATTTATAGTCTCCTAAGCTACAAAAGGGCATTGGACACAATTTTACAATAAAAATCCTATGGGCGCTACTGTTTTTGAGAGCTTACCCCATGCACAGCTGAACACACAATTCGTAAAACCCAAGGGGAACAAAAGAGAAAAAAATAGAAGTGTTAAAGAATATACAGTATATTCTAAACTAGATTATATTCTTAATATAATTCCATATAATTATGATTCTATATTTATATTCTACTAAAGACAAGTATGGCTCCATGTTAAAACAAGAGGAGGAAACAGCTGCAGGTGGTCTAAGATTGGAAGACAAAGTAAGAAATAGAAAGGAAGAGGTGGGAGGAGAAATGCACCTTCAGCTCAAATAGACCCTATTAAATCAGGTTAATGTAATGGATTTGTTCCAGCTCCCCTGCTGGAGCCTCTAAACTGAAGGCATGTCAAGAACAGCAGTGCTCTCGAAGATACCATCTGTGGACCTCTCTCTCTTTCTGGTACTGCCTTTCCTAGCAATTACACGATTTATCTCGCTCACATACCGCCCGCCCATACCAGTTCTACTTATTTGATACTTCCATTGCCCTAAGGAATCAGTGGTGTACCATGTATGCAATAGACTGTTATCTAGATAAAAAAATAACACCCACTAAAGTGAGCCAGTATATGGAAACCAGGGATTAAAAATTGGGCTAAGATTTTTTTTAATGGAATAAAGGCATACACTATATAATCTCACAGCACAAGAATATACACCTGAAGTACAGTGTGAGGAAACGATGAGAGTTTTATTAAGACAGTACTATAATCTTTATACCGACAATGACTGTTACTGAATGCAATTTTTTCATTTTAGCTTTAATTTCTTATGAGTAGAAGGAATTCCATTCATTCGTCAGGCAGATCTTAATCAGATCATAATCTGTAAATATATCAATTCTACATCAATTCATGGATCATGGGCTTATAGAACACCCTGTGCTTTGTATTCACTGTTATTTATAGTAATTAAATCCCATTAATGAGAATGTGGATCCAAACTTTCTGAAAGCATTTGTTTTTAAACAAAATAATACTAGACTTCATCAGTAGTGTTGTTGCTATGTTACAAGAGTATTTTCAGCATTCATAGACAGAGCAGCTTAACGTGACATTAAGTTGAGCTTTGCCTTTACAAACTGTCTCACTGATGGCATGTGAGTGATAGAAAGCTCCAAAGCATTTATTCATGAGCAATTGACAGGGTCACCCACACACACACTATGGACAGCTGGATGAATGACCTGAGGTCCACCCAAACTAGGACAAAGCACCTGCTACTTACGCACACACAAGCTTCTATGCTTTGTGAGGAAGCTCCATTGGCATAATTTTACTGTAGCTAATTTACAAGATACTTACACCTAATTCTAACTTTAACCTCAGTAACCTAAAACATATAGTTTGGCTTTTTTGGTTTTTCAAATGAATGGTGCATGTATTGTAAAACAAAAAAATCAGTTTTACTCCCGGTGACCAGCAAGATAAGTAATTGTCAGATCTTTCTATACCTTCAACTAATTTTAGCCTAAACCTGTGTAACCTAAAGGAGATCTTATGCATCTTTTTTTTACAGAAGAAATTTGCAGTTTCTGGTTTCAAAACAAAAAAGCTGCTTCCCTGCGGAAACAAGCAAAATGTCCCCACAAGGTAAAATGTCAGATCAATTCAGTCAGTTCAATGTCAGTCAATTTACTTAATCTTACTTAAGATAACTACATGAGATCCACCCAGAAACCAGAAAAAAGCACATGCTACTTAAAGATATAATAAAACAAAAATCTGCAGACTGTAATCAGTCATTCCATCGATTAGACAATTTCAAACTACTACCTGTCCACCATTATAAGGACAAACCAGCCGTGTTCTCATGTACACATCGACAGATGTTGCCAGTGGTGCACAAATCAGACAACTTCAAGGTAATATATTTAGATCTATCTGCTGTCTGTTCAAACAGCTCAGTCAGCCCAACTTTCATCAAAGGTCTGAGTCTCTTGCTTTTACTTCACTAATTATTCTTATCCCTCACAATCCTTCTTCTTCTACGCATTTCTGCAATTAATTCAGCCCGAATCGCTAAATTTACAGACACAACTCTCACTGTTTTGTAGCCAAAAGTAATAGGACACAAACCAGCATGTGGCCAAAATTATTGAGACACAAACCAGCATGTGACCAAAAGTATTGAGACACAAATCAACATGTGGCCAGAATTATTGAGACACAAACCAACATGTGGCCAAAAGTATTAGGACACAAATCAACATGTGGCCAAAATTATTGAGACACAAACCAACATGTCGCCAAAAGTATAAGGACACATGTACCTGCTGCACACATATGCATATACATGCACACAGTGGTTCCACAGAATGGACCACATGCTAAAGGTAGTCCCCGTTGTATGTATCCTTAATGTATATTAAGTTTATTTAGAAAGATTATTAAGCGTTTATTGTATGGCAACATCATTAACACAAAATATTTGTAATATAAGTGTTATATATGTCATCAAATGTATTAAACAATGTATTAAACGTGGAAAACATGAAATAGATACTGTCAAAAACATGGCTTTTCCTTATTTAATTTAACAACATTTATCACTCCTACGACATCACCTTCCCAAATCACGTGCTCCTGATTTTCTCATTTTGCATGGAAGAGTGTGGGAGAGCATCATATTGTGTATCGCTTGCCTGGGGGAGTTTGGTTTCTGCTGAAATATTCCCTAATTTTTGTGAACAGTGTATATTATCAGATTCATGTCATAGAGTCAAACAATCATAAACCAGACCATCAGAAAATAGGGACGTACTGTACTTAGGACTATTACTACCCTAACGATATTAAAACACCTGCAGCTTAAACACACACAAAACATCAACAGAATGTACAAAACAGAATATATTAGACAATCTCAACGTTACCTGATAAGGACTACATAATGTCCACCCAAACATTAACCATTTCCTGCATAAAAACATGTATAAATGCACTCACACACAAAGCAACAGTACACTGTTCTTAGTGGTTTCCCTAATAACAAATGAGAGCTGGCACAGTTCTGGGTCACACTTATCCTTTTCCTCCACACCACCCGCCGTGCAATTACCGCGATGACTTTTAAACTAATCTCTTTGCAAGTACACAGCCAGAACTGCACTGGCAGCCAGAACAGTGAGCCACATTCGGCCCACATTACCTATGGTAGGTTAAATGTTACAAGTGGGCCGCATGTGCCCCAGTCAGATTGCCTTGATGAACTTGATTGTGGCTGCCAACAATTGGGCTAAATTTGGTTAAAATATATACTTGCCAATGCAACAACTGAACTAAATCAGTGCCAAAACTGTGCCATAGTTCATCCGGAACTTTCTGTTATCCGGGTCTATAAATTAGGTTATGTTATGTTATGTTAATTAGCCATACCATACTACGTGAAGTGAACCCAAGCCTGGACAAATCACCTGCACACAAAACATCAGTAGAATTTTTCCAATAGTTACACATATTGGACGTCAAGTTAACCTATTTAGGACTTAAGACCATTACATGAGGTCCACCCAAATCAGGAAAAAACACCCGCTGCTTAAACACACATGGCCTTTATTCTACACAATAGTTAATACTCCTGGAATGACTCATATGAGCAGAGAAACTTATGTTGATTAAACATGATAATATTGAGTTTTGTGGACATAAAGGTCATATGAATTTCCAAACTTGACTGTTTGGACCAGGGGTGTCCAAACTTTGGTAGCCAGATTGGACCATATCAAAATATCTAAAGGCCGGCCTCTCTTCACAAAAATATTGTTCAAAATTATTGAAAATATTAAAAAATATAAATGTACAGAACAATCAACAATTCTTTACCATATGAAATTAATTTAAGACCAATAACTACAGCAGGATATCCACATAGCAATATACCACATGGTGGTGCAGATTATTTGCAGATTATATAGGCTAATTAACATTTTCTGTATGCTTGATAACACATCTTTAAAACATGCCAACTGTCTTCCATCAGTATTGCTTACAACGAGTCAATTATACATGTTAGGTATGGTTTGAGAGCTGTACTTGTTATGGACTCAGGCAGACTGAAAGAAAGAATTTCAGCATGCCAGCAGGCTGCTAATAAATGTAATAATATATTCTTAAGAGTGATGTTGAGGGCCAATTAGGCCCTAGGACCAGAATATGGACACCTTATGTTTAGGCTGAGGTTGTTACCCCTTATACATTATTAGTTTTGCAAATGTATACATCCAGTTTAGCTCTCATAGGTTTTCTGCTGCCAAACAAAGGAAAAAAAAAACACTGTAAGTACAACTACTGGACAAAATTTTTCTTTGGTCTATACAAATAAATACAGCATTGCTGTTTTTACAATGTAGACACTGAGTATAAAATCAAATTAAATTATGTTTGTCTGCTGTGTAAACAAATCCATCCCAGAGTGCAGACGGTTCTGGACTAGGTGCTGACAGCTCAGTTATGGAAATGGCAATTGTATTGTTAACCAAATTTGTCCCAACTGTTGCAAGCCACAATAAAGTTCATCATAGCATTAAAACAATTAAGACAAGAAAATATGGCCCATATGTAGTCTAAGATTTTGTGCAGGATTTGAATTTGGGGCCTGCCAGGTACAGTTTTGCAGGCTGTGTACTGATAGGGAGATTTGATTAAAGATATTGCTGTCATTCCACAGCGGTATGTGGGCTGAGGAAGAAGGTAAGCATGGCCCAGAACTGTGCCATCACTCATTTTGCTATCAGGGATGTGGCCTGAACTGGAATTGAAAAATGCTGATAAGTTTCTCTACACCATCATGAAAGAAACATGGAAAAAATGCATTGTAATATTACTGTGCCAGCAAATGCAGAACTACACAGACATGCTCTCTTACCTTAAAGCTCTAATCCAATCCATAGTGCAGTTAACATAATTTTGTGATTTTGCAGTAATATTAAATAGAAAATATACTTAGTTGGTAAGACACTCTGACTGCTACTCCCATATACCAAGGTTCAGATGTACCACCAAGACTGTGAGACTGTGACTGTGTGTATATGAGAGACAGAAAGAGGGAGAGGGAAAGAGAGAGAGAGAGGGAGGCACACATTTGGTAGAATGGAAGTTTGCAAAACCCTACTCAGAAAAAAAGTTGATTAGGGAGAGAAGAGAAAGACAGACACTAAATCTCTAATTACATCTGCTTAGCAGAGACCAGCTGCTTTAAAACAATGACACCCAACTTCTGCTTAGCTTTGAAATTGAATGTGTGACAGGGGAAAAAAACTGGAGCAGGAGGAGGAGTTAGGAGAATGCAAAGGACGAGAAGGAAAATCAGAGTCATTAATTATGCCTCTCTCCGGTCTGTCCAGTTCTTTCATTCCTTGGCTGCTGTTTATATCCCATCACATGCAGATGGAGAGAGGGGAAGAGGGGCAGCATGACATCGCTGTCGTGTTGTCACACTGACCACTAAAACATCCTGTCCCTGCAAAATCAACTGAAAAATAAATCTATTCTGCTCCTTCCGCTCACAGGACCCTCACTGGTTCATATTAGCATAACAAAGACAAGCACTTGACCCTTCGGACCTTGTGGAAAGAGAGAATGAGCAAATGGGAGACAGAGAGGCCACACACCTGCTGCGTATATGAAAACACTTTACATGTTGAGAGACCTCTAAAACAAAAGAGTTGTGTTTTTTCAGTAACAAATGTTTGGAGTAAGAATGAGGAATTTCAGCTAGAATCAGAGAGAATTGTGGGCACTGAGATACTGTATTGGCTCAGTGAAAATGGCTCTGGACTGAGAGATTTGAATTCAAATCGATTCTCCCCCAATGTGCCACTGTTGATCTCCTGTGTAAGAATCTGAAAGTCCTAGGCTGTCATGTAAGGATTGGCATTTTGACCCTATATACCATATACAACTCTACCCAAAAACTTCATATTTGATACCATTTTCCACTGATCATTTCAGTTTTGTGAGCTTTGGCATCAACTTAAAAAAATGGTTTCTTGGTTGCTACCCTTGCTAAATATTATTTACATAATTACTGATTAAGCTTCTTCAGATTGTAGAAGGGTCAACTTGGCATTCCGATGAACCTGCCAGATGCTGCTATTATTTAAGTGTAACGTGAGATCATACTTAATACTCAGTACTTGCCAATGTAGCCTATAAAAACTAATAATTTATAAAATAATATATTTATTACAAATTTTCTGTATATTCTAATAAAGAGACTGAAAAATAATTAGATATATTTCCTAATGTCCTTCTGATCCATATGCCTTAACCACTAGTCCACTACAGTCAATGAATTACTGCAGTCATAAAGCAATAGTTGTTCACAACTACAAATACATATTTCTAATTAATTCAGAAGATTGAACATTCAGTTTTACATTGTCTATGTACAACTGTCTATGTACAACAATCTAAAATTGTGGGGAAAAAATTTCTGCTATAATTTAATTCCATTTAAATTGTGTGTGGACATTTAATCCTACTATTAGTCACTAGTAGCAAGTAGCAAACCTTTAGTAAACCTTTTAGTCTAACTACATTTCCCTGAAGTAAGCAGCTCTTTTTTTAAACAAGTAACTTTCAAGGAGTAAAGCCTTTAGCGGATTCCCTCCTCCTGAACAATTTACAGTCAAGCTGAACAGTTGAGAGTAAGGGTTTAACAGTGACAGCATGCCAGAGTTGGTCTTGCATCACTGCTATTACACATCAGTGTAAGATAAAATGCAGACTGCCAAGAAAAATATGGGCTAAGCCAAAACTGGCAAAACATAAAACTTTTACTGCTCCTAGAAAACATTATTTGCAAAAAAAATTTACTTTGACTTATTTAAATATTGACGCCATGTGGGTAATCTTGCAAACAGACTTTTCAATATTTGATGGTTTTAAAAAGTTATTAGCCAATTAGCATGGACTGTAGTGGCAGTGTGGTTAAAGTACTTGGCAAAAACAATCCAAGGTTTTAATATCGTCATGGAGAAGTGGGAGAGGATTCCAGTGGCATCCTTGAAGATTCAGTCAACTCCATGCCCAAGAGAGTATAAAAATAATGGTGGCCACACAAAATATTGACACTTTTGTGCCCAATTTGGCCATTTTCACAATTTCACTTATCGGTTGCCACTGATTTAGACATTAATAGCTGTGTGTTGATTTATTTTGAAGGCACAGCAAATTAACACTTTCATACAAGCTGTAGAGTGAGCTGTAGAGCTTTACATTGTATTAAGGTGTCATATCTTCAATGTTATCCAATGAAAATATATGATAAAATAGTTAGAAAAATGTGAGGGGTGTACTAATTTTCGTGAGAAATTGTATACATTACATACAGAAAGATACTTAGAATAGAACACCTGGCAACGATTACATGCAGAGGTTTATTTAAATCAGTATTTTGTTTGTATCTTATATCCACATGAAACTCTAGTGTAGTCTAGCTTTTGTAAATTTAATTTCTTTTGGTTATATGTTTATTTTTAAAAGTTCTTAATGTAATAAATTCAAGATGTGTGTCAATATGAAGTGCTTCTTTATACCATTCCATAGTTCATCACCAGTGCATTGGGCTTGTGTTGACCTTTCCAATGTTTACCAGTTTTTACCTTTGTCTACGAATGCCAGTGTGTATTTTTTGACATTTTGTCTGTTGTTCGGATTTTGATTTCAAATATGTACTGCAGTAAACCCCTCATGTATTCTGCAGCTTGTTCTTTTATGATATTGATTTTAATGTCATGCGAGATGCTGCTAGCAGTGACTGATAGTTTT
The DNA here is from genome assembly GCA_034780255.1 of Parotocinclus maculicauda. Lineage (NCBI taxonomy): Eukaryota > Metazoa > Chordata > Actinopteri > Siluriformes > Loricariidae > Parotocinclus > Parotocinclus maculicauda. The sequence goes on along the minus strand of JAUZSU010178218.1, from coordinate 4,646 downwards.
TGCTAAATTCTAAACTGATGATGTGCCCTTACAGATAGTGACCTCACTTAAAACGAGAAATGTGGATCTGAAAAGCAATTAACATTTAGCCGAGACTTCACAGGCCTTACAACTACATCTTTCAGCACAGCAAATCCTTCACATCTGTCAGTACAGCAACCCCAAAAATCTTTACACCCAGCAAAGATTAATAGAGAAGTCCAAGCCAAGATAATATGGAAACAGATTTTGGTTTTTCAATTCTAATCCCTTCTAGCCAAAACAGAAGACCTTGAAAGACCTTTGCCATTTGTTTCTTACCAGGAAAGGCTGGATTAAAAGATGGGGAAAATAATGCATACAGTTGTATAATCACACCACCTTTACCCAAGGTCCACGTTTTATATAATAATGGTAAGTAAGGACATGGATACATTATGGTTTTGAAAATGTGTACTTAAAAACTACTACCAAAAAGGGGTTTTGTGAGGAGCTATTTTAAGGGCAAAGTAAATTTACACTATTATACAAGCTGTAGACTGTGCTGTCCCATTAAAAGATATAATAAAATAGCGGATGAGGAAGTCTTGGTCCTTAAATGTTTAGAAGCTAAGTCTCTGTAAAGCTAAGTTCTGCTGTAAAAAGCACTAAAAATGCACTTGAACTCAAACTTGATTGGGCTTCCATTTCAGATTTCATTCTTTTCTTCGGTCACCGAATGACACCCAGAAACATGAATTATTAAAAGTCAATTTCTGTGGTTGCTTCAGCAATTTCAGAACAGCACATGAATAAACAAGGGGCTCTCCAACAGTGATGCTTCATTGAAGGACAAAATAAGCCAGATGTGATCATTAGTCAGAACTGTCACTTATATCTCTATAAGCACAATCTTTTAAAATTTGTTCATTAAATGGTGCATGCTGAGTCTGTCACCTATGGAATTGTAACAGCAATATTATATATATGCCTACATACTGAAGAGGCCAAATTTATAAGCCTGACACATCCCAGCCTGCACCTTAGCAACACACAGGCCGCACATGTTAATAGCTAATGCACAGATAACAGGAGAGCCTGAAGGTATCATTCAGTCTAAAACTGTTTAGTGTTTCTGTCTACCTACGGTTCCAAAAGAACAGTAATTAGATGTAGGTATTTAGCGCTAAGCCTGAATTCACATGGACAGCGGGTGTTACACATGCATGGGCTGCTTGAGAGATGGTGATTGTGCAGTGTTTGGCTAGTAATGAGAACAGATTGGTGTGAGTGGAATATGTTGCTTTTGGAGGCAGAAAGCAGAAAATCTCAAATAATAATAATAATAATAATAATTAGTTATTATATTATTAGGTAAACTTATATAGCACCTATTACAGAACCCAATGATGCTTCACAATAGAACAACATAAATGAAATACAATTGACACTCAACAAAAAAGAGACACAGTTCATTGCAATCAGACACATCATGAAGTAATAGAGGAAGAGAGAGAGATTAGGAGAGATTTAAATTCAAGTAGAGTAGAACCAGTCTAAACGGATTAAGGAAAAGAGTTCCAGAGGGTGGGAGCAGCAAAGGATCTCCCACCCATGGAGGAAAGCCTGAGCCTAGGGACAGAGGGAAGGTTACAATCAGCAAAAAGCAGTGACCAGGTAGTGATGTACTGAATTACGGCGATAGAGTGGAGCAAGACCATGGACAGATTTTTGTACTAGATGCATTTGTGAACCTGGAGCCAGAGCAGTTGGGTTAGAACAGAAGTGATTTTTTTTTATTTGAGTAAGAGTCCTAGTTCTGCATGTACTGTATAATTCAAATATAATTATAGGCAAGGCTTTAAAGAAGATAATTGCAATAATCAAGACGAAAGGAGACAAAAGTATGCACCAACATTTCTGCAGCAGTGGGGGAAAGTAAGGGTCAAACTTCAGCAGTGTTACAAAGGTGAAAGAAAGACAGACACAATGTGAGAAAAAAAAGACAGCGTAGAGTCAAAAAGAACTCGGACAAGTGAACAGACACACAGCTTAAGGAAGTTGACCCATAGCCAGGAATTCAGGTGAGAAGTACAATAAGTGAGAGCAGCAAAAGAAAATGAAGAAGAGGGTTTAAAGCTGAGATAGAGTTGAGTGTCGTTAAATCTAGGTTTTCACCAGTAATCAGGCAAGCCCAGAAGATTTTGTGGAATGAAGAGAAATGGGAGGTGTGTGTGTGGGAAGGGGGTCGGCAAGAGATTCAGCACAGTGTATGAAAATTGCTAAATGGATTGGGAACAGAAACAGATACACATGAAGAATATGTTTTGTGTAATGTTTGAGTGAGGGAACAAAGGGAAAACAAAATGAAACTCTGTGTCCTCATGCACACTGCAAATTGCAAAGCAAGACAATTTTGTAAATGTGTTAAAATACGTCATTTTCCATTGAGGCATAGTGGTAAAAGTAGTGGGTTTGTTAACATAGAAGAAGGGTTTTGCATTTAAAAGTTTAGGATTTTAGAGGAGGTTGTAATGTAAGACTGCAGAAGAAAATCATCACTGTTCATGGTCATACAGTATGGTCCTGTTTTTGGGTGGGAAACGTGGCAATGCTGTTTCTCCAATTAATCAAGCATGACACCGTGAGCATGTGTGCTCATCACTTTAAGCCCTTTTCTAAGTGCATTGATCTTCCTAATGTGACTGTCTCTGATTCGAAAAGCCTCTGTTTCTGATTTCTTATGCCTCGGAGAAATGACATTAACCCCCACATTTACAAAAGGGGGTGTGGAAAAAAGGAAGTGACATATGGTATATGATTAGAGGATATCAAATCCGCTTGTTTTTTGAAGGAATATTACAGGAAAAACAATGTTTAATGTTTACATGCCTTGGACTAAGAAATCATGTTGGTTTTAAATTCAGATGCTGTTAAATCAGGAATAACTAGTCTGTGTAAAAGACTGTTACAACAAAGTGTATGACACTGTTTACCAGTTAAACAGTCAAAATCACTACAAATCCATACATCTGGCAAAATGTATTTAATTAAAGTAAATGACAAAAGACATGCTGTGTTGGCAATTTCACTGGCTGTTTTAAAAACTTTACTTGATCAGTCATTACTGTATAGAATATACACAGCATGTTATCATTTCCTGTGGGTCAAAAATCTCCACTACTTCTCTCTCTCTCTCTCTCTCTCTCTCTCTCTTCGCCCCTCCCTCACCCATTTACCGAGCGCCATTCACACATTTGTGACATTAGCTTCCACCAGGCTATGAGTCATCTCCATGGCAGGGGTCACAGGCATTTCTGGGTGGGGGAACATGCATCCCTGACCAGTCCACTCACATCCAATAGTTTTGAACATACTGTAGTTAGATGCTTTGTTTTTGAAAAACATTGAAAGGTGCAGTCCAATTGACTCTTTGACCATTTACTTACACCCCCCCGCTTGCTTCTTTATCATACAGCACACTTACGTGTCACTTCTTTAGGTACAACTTGTTAGTACCAGGTTGGACCACCTTTTGCTTGCAGAACACCCTTAATTCCTTGTGGTTTAAATTTGCAAGGTGCTGGGCACATTGCTCAGATATTATGCTCCATATAGACATGATGTGTTGTCGTCTGCACATCCGTGATCTGAATCTGTGCAACTTTCTCGTTGTATGGGAATTCTTTCTGTCATAAAGGGATGAACATGGTGAGCAACAATAATCAGACAGGCTGTGGCATTTAAAACAATGTTTAATTGGTACTGAGCTGAAAAAATATTCCCTACTCCACTACACCAACACCACCAGCTTAAAACATTGATACACAGGCAAGGTGGATGCAGGCTTTCATGTTGTTACAAGAACATTCTGACCCTCCAATCTGAATGCCACAGCAGACATCGGGACTTATCGGTTCAGACTTTTTTCAATGTTCTATTGTGCAATTTTGTTGAGTATGTCTCTCAAATTGCTTGTTCTTAGCTGACTCGAGTGGCACCTGGTGTGGTCTTCTCTTGCTGTAGCCCATCTGCTTCTAGATTCAACATGTTCTTCTGCATACCTCAGTTGGAACAAGTGACTATTAGACTTACCATTTTCCTTTGACCTGTGACATAAACAAGGCATTTTCTAACCCTGAGAACTGACACTTACACTGCTTTCTCTTTTTCTGGCCATTCTCTTTAAAACCTAGAGCAGGCTGTGCAAGAAAATCCGAGCAGATCTGAAATACCAATATACCATATACCATGCTATGTTCAAATCACCCATCAGTTTGAATTTTAGCACTAAATGCTAAGTTGCTGCAGTGTGATTGGCTGATTAGATAATTGCATTACAAAGAAGTTGAACAGGTGAGCATAAAGTGGCTGGATGGGAAGTACACTTTATTTGAAGATAGCTAAAAAAAAAAAAGGTCTATTGCTTTAAGTGTTCTCTGTATTTTCTGTTCTATTACATTAGACAACATTTTTATCGGTTGAGATAAATTATCATGAATTGTGATCCTGCTGATCAAAATAAATATGCATCTATATTTAAATATTTGTCAAGCACTACAACACGGAGTTACAGTATCTATATAAAAGTGACATCCCTCACATTTTTTTTACAAACTGGATTCCAAAAAAGTTGGGACACTAAACAAATTGTGAATAAAAACTGAATGCAATGATGTGGAGGTGCC
>JAUZSU010178217.1:0-24433 GCA_034780255.1 Parotocinclus maculicauda | reverse complement strand
AACCTGTGAAGCTCTGGTAAACTCCATGCCCAGAAGAGTTAAGGCGGTTCTGGAAAATAATGGTGGCCACTCAAAATATTGACACTTAAGGAACTTTCACTAAGGGGTGTACTCACTTTTGTTGCCGTTGGTTTAGACGTTAATGGCTGTATATTGAGTTATTTTGACGGACTCACCGTTATATAAGCTGCACACAGACTACTTTTCCTTGTGTCAAAGTGCCATTTTGTCAGTGTTGTTCTATCAAAAGTTATACTTAAATATCTGCAGAAATGTGAGGGGTGTACTTACTTTTGTATAATACTGTAAAATCTACTATTCAAACAAAAATATGTTTCACCATAGACTTCCATTTAACTTAGGTCATTTACTAATAAGAAAACATTCTGCAAGTTACAAATGCAGCATATATATAATTAATTGAATACTATTAACTGCTAATGTAATACGTTAAATACTTTGGGTAACATGATGTCTAGATTATATGCCAGGTCAGAAGTTTCTACATGGCTTCCTTGTAATGTTCTTTTCTTTACACAGCTGGCTGCTTTATTACAGCTGGCTGTGCATTCCCTATTTAAACCCACCTTTTTCTTCACTTCCATGCTGTCTTGTTGCTGCTGTTCACAGTTTGTATGTTTCTGTTTCATGTATTTAACCCTGTCTTGTCTACTCTGCTGCTGCTGCTGTCTCTTGTGCTTAGATTATTATGCATGTCACCATTAGTGTGTAGCTCTGCTTACAGGGAGCAACATTTTTCTGCTTATTTGAATGCATACATTTTAAACACTATGTATTAATAAAATAAATGCATCTTGGATGTGCAAACAGTTGTCCACCTTTTTGGTTCCACTAGTGTCAGATTTTAAATCCAAGTTTGTTGCCTGCAGAAGTTCCCTTCTCATTTATAAAATCATCAAATCATTTCATAACCAAGGGCGGCCAAAACTTTGTGTTATGAAATAACCTGTTATTCATTGACAGATGCCCTATTCATTTAGTGAACTAAAGCAAAAGGGCTGGCTAAACTGTTTTAAATAACTACTTGATGAAGGTTAAACAAGGGTCTGGAGGTATTCAGAAAAACTGCCTTCCATTGCTTCATCCGTCCTTCAACTGTCTGTTTTCTCACAGAGTCTAATGGGATTGAATGCCATTGCTAAATGGTAAATTTAATTCCAGAAACCACTTATGCACATGAGTTCATCATTTTTGAGTATTGGAAAAAGTTGTAACAAAGCGCTTAGTGCTCATAGGCTTAACTGTGTTCTGAAGCCAACCAAAGATCTCCAGTTCATGGACTTCACAACAGGTAACTCAATATAGCTACAAACGCTTGCCTTTTCTACATGGTATCTGACACTTCAGAAATAAGATGCCATTTGTCCCTATCGATTCACTTTTTCTGTTCATCACACCTTTTTTTAACTTAGCATAGGCTTGTTAGCAAAATGTCTAAACTAGCCCATGTAATGCTCAGAATGTTTTTATAATAAACCTCTGAGATTACATTGCTGCACTGGAAGTGAATATATTGATTTGAAACCTTATTTACTGTTTACTGTGCACATCAGAAACTCTCTACAAGAAACTGGGAGCAATCAAGGACATATAATGTAATACAATGCAGACTTTAGGGGGTACAGGAATGGATTTTAGCTAAACACTTGATAAACTAAAAAAAACATTAAAATGACATATGAAACACTAAATTGATACTGGGGCAAACAGGCCTGGAGATATCCAATCTATGGGCAAGCGATGGCAGTAGAAAGAGTAATCTTGTAGAACTTTCTAGAGTTGACTGGTCAACGGTAAATGTATTTTATTTTGAGAAACACACAGCACAAGACCAGAAGGACCATGGTTGCAGTTCCTGGACCCCAAATTAGTCCATTGCAGGCCTGAGTAGAGGTCACTGTAGAAGGGCTGGGAGATGAACCCCTCCTCTTCTGGGTCAACACAGTGGTAATCTTTTTGTGATTGGTTAAAACAACTATGGTAGAGTGTATGCTGGTTGTAGACCATATACACTAACCTTTTGGTTATAACAAAAATGTTTTCTGGAACAAAAATGTAATTGTATTTCTTCTAAAATGCACAATGTTGTATAGAGAGGTTTGTCTAGAACAACATGTATCCTAATGGTATAAAATATTATAGGTTTCATATTAAAAAAAATGCTAGTGCAATAAAGTATCATTTCTTGCTCAAGACACTTATTGGGAATTCAGCAGGATGGCTTCCCTCATACAAAAACTGTTTACAAATCCAATTGCATTCAATTAAACGGTAAAAGAGCAGGTGGCAAATATTTTGACAGCAGAAGGTCTGGTGGACTGAACCACCAAGAAAGTATAGATAGATCTCTCTCATTCTTGTCTCTTCTCATATTTCTTACTGTCTTTTTTTGGGCTTTTTCAGACATCATCATTGAATAGTTTTGAACAATAATTAAATGGATATGTTTTTTTTGCTATTCTTTGTTTTTCTCTTTTCTCTCTGTAGGAGGAAACCAGCATACCCAGAGTGAACCCATGAGAAAAAAATTGCAAAACTCTGCATAGGCAGCATCTGGGCTACGACTCACAACTCCAGAGACCAGGGTGTGAGTCAACAGTGCTAACCACTGGATCAGGGGAGTGTGTGCGATTCATGCATATCAGCAAGGTGTTGTAAACAAATCTCTATATTGGAACTGTGGTGGCCTAGCAGAGGGGCCTTTCCCCACTTAGCCACAGACAGGGTATACAGGCCATTCGATTAGAATAGAAATAACCCATCTCCACTGCGACCATCCTCCACAGATTTCATAACAGATGAGCCAGAGGGTACAGTATATGCATTATCAGAGTACCCAAGACAGGCCCGAGAGGAGTCCATGGGGCATCGCCAAGGGAATAGATCTATTTGCCACGATAAGCCTTTTCTAAGACATCGTTTTTGTTTACCTACGAAGATGTATGAGGAATTTTCAAAGCAAACTTGCTTAAGGCATGTGTAAAATATTGTTATTACAATATGACGTAATTAACACAACATTTTAGCTGATGGGAAAAAAGAGCGAAAGAGAGTGAAAGTGTGAGAAAGATGGCACAGAGACACCTGCAGTCTCCCAGGTAAACAGTTTTATCATTAACGCAGTGGAAGGTTGGTAGAAAATGCAATTATGACTGTGCATGCAGTTTAAATTTCTTATTCACCGTTAATGGAGCGTCTCTGAGCCAGTGACCCAACAAAGTTAATGCAGCCTGGGCCTCATCATCATCGCTTTCCTTGTCCCTCGCTCCCTCTCCCTCATCATCCCTCTATCTCGCTCGCTCGCTTCCCCTTCTGCTCTCTATACTCTTCTATCTCTCACCAGCTCTCTCTGCCTCTCTCTCTCTCTGTATGTGTTTTGACAGTCTGTCTCAATATGGAAATAAGCATTGCAGATTGCCTCCTGCAGGATGTCGTGCACTGCCATGGGAAATAGACCTACGATAGCACAATATATTAATGCACTAAAAAGCTGGAAATAAACGCTTTACCATTTAGGGCGGAAAACAAGGCAGAAAGCTTTGATATGGAAAGTAAGGGAAGAGAAATTCAATCAGGGATCTGTTTCGGGGCGGCTTTGGGTTCTGCTGATTCCACTAATTTGCTTTTTTATCGCTTCCAACATTTCGAATTCCTAATTGTTCAATGGCTGGCCTGAATGCTAATCACATCTGCCAGCTAGCATTTAGCTTGCATATAGTCTTTTAGTTATTTCACTCATTCAGGGTGTAAAATATTGCAGGGAAATTGGTATTTATTAAATGTATTACGATTTTTCCATCTCCACTGTCACTTTGAATATCAATGTGGATCTCCATTAAAATATACAGAATCCGAGTCCAGGCTTTATCCAATGTGATCAAGGTGTGCTAGCTAACATAATTCAATTAGAAAGAAAACCCACTACTTAGAGCTATAGCAGAGGGAGTATTATATCTGAGTGTAGGATCTCCTCAGTAATGCTGGCATGACTTATATTCCACCCACACATTGCTTATCGAAGAAGCACAAGATGCTTTGAGATTTAGGGCAGATTGTGTTTTATCTTTAGTTTGAGCATTATTTTGTTTTAACATCGTCTGATAAAAAAAGAACACTAATTTCTTAATTTATAAGAATCTTGAGTGGCCTCAAGCCACTCATGGTCCTTATAATGAGATGGCATTAATAATACCATTTATAGTTTTATGCTTGACTGTGCTGGTGCAGTGGGTAAGGTACTGGACAAAATTACCAGAAGGCCCAGTGTTCAAGTCCCAGCACTGCCAAGCTTCCCCTGTCAAATCCCTATTTGCTTGTTCCAGTCCTAAGCTGTTCTGCCTGGTCGTCACAAGTTCCAGCTCTCATACCTCAGGACCCTAATCATAGTGTTTTTGTATAGGTCTCAGGACTAGATATTTCCAAAAATTTCTATTAAAGAGAGCAAAATCAACAAAACATATGATTTGGCCATTGGTAGACACAACTTTGCCTTAAGAACTGCCTAAATTCTTTACATCCATAGATTAAATAAGGTGCAGAAAACATTCCCGAGAGATTTTGGTCCATATTGACATGACAGGTATCACACAGTTGCGGCAGATTTGTCATCTGCACATCCATGATGCGAAATCTCCAGTTTCACCAAATCCCAACAGTGTTCTATTGGATTTAAATTGACTGTGAAGGCCATTTGAGTACAGTAAACACCTGTTCAAGAAGCCAGTTTGAGATGTTTTAAGCATTGTAACATGGCATGTTATCCTTCTGGAAGTAACCATCAGAAGATGGTAAACTGTAGTCACAAAGGGATGAACATGGTCAGCAACAATAATCAGGCTGTGATGTGTAAATGATGCACAGTTGTTATATGATGTCCAATGTGTGCTAATAAAATAACCCCCGAGCTACCAATACCACCTTGCATTCCTGTCAAGCGGAACCAGTCAGGCCATTTTCCTCTGACCTCTGGCATCTACAAGGCATTTTCACCCAGATAACTGCAACTCACTGGATATCTTCTCCTTTTTGGACCATTCTTTGTAAACCCTAGAGATGGCTGTATGAAAATCCCAGCAGACCAGCAGTTTCTGAAATACTTAGAGCAGTATCAACAACCGTGCCATGTTTAAAGTCACTTAAATCAACTTGTTGTTGATGGTTCCCCATTCAGATGCTCGGTTTGAATTTCAGCAGATCATATTTGACCTTGTCTACATACTTACATTTCTGCCATGTAATTGGCTGATTAGATATTTCGGTTAACGAGGTGTTAAACAAGTGTTTCAAATAAAATTGCCAGTGAGTCTATCATTATATAGTAAATATTTGAACAGATTCCAAAAACAACATGCCAGATTTCATTTCGCATTCATGTGTTTGGTCAGATATCCCACAGTGACTAGTAAAAATGTCATTACCACAAGAAAATATCCTATTTCCTAATTTCCCTGGTTTTAGCACTCCCACTGTATTAGCTATAAACACCCAAATAGCTAGAGTCAGGAGACCTTAGATACTGGGGCAGTATTAAAACTGGATTGGTATCTTTCGAGGCACAACAAAGTTAAAAGAAGAGAATAAGATAAAAAAAATGTAATCAATCTCCTGTGGGGCAGGTGGTCTTGCATTAATATTAATGGAATGCATTTTTATTTAAAGCCGTCTAAATAATACCAACCTTTGACTGGTCTCAGCAGGGAAACCTTGCGTCAGTTGTGTTTCTTCTCCAGTGCCCATTTAACACCAATCAATTTCCTCTCTCCTCCTTCGTCTCTCTTTCACTTCCTCCATCTTTTCACTGGCCGACCTAGCCATTAAACTTAAGGCTGTCACTGCCACTGGTTCCCTGGACCATCGCCGTTCTTCCTCGCTCGGCAGAATTATAGAAAGGCTAAACAAAGTTAATGAATTCTTAATGAGTAGTGGAAGGCTGGCGGGGAGAACTCACAAAGAGGGCGAGGAAGAGAGAGAGAGAGAAAAGTCTCTTCCACTTGATTGATGATCAGCGAAGTACTTTCAAATAAAGCCAGGCCTCGGGACTTTTTAATGACCTAAACAGTACTTAGCTAGTAGCTTAACAGAGCACCTGGAAAAAGATCAAATTTCCCACGCAAGATGGCACTATATATTGTATACTTATATACATATATACATATTGTGCTTGGAAACAAATGAGCAAACATCAAAAATATAATACCCTCTCCCTCCTTGGTTTGTCTACTGGTTCTACTTGTTTCTTTTGACTGGTACCATGTGTATGTTGAGTTGCATAGTTCAGTTGAAGAGATGCACCTACTCAAGTGAGGGTATTTCACAACATGCTTTGCATTGATGTTTATGTATCACTATACGGCTTTTTTTTTTTTTTATCTACAAAAAATAACATGCCAACAACCTATTTTTGCCTAATAAGAGCTTTCTGTGGTCATGGGCCCTTCAGCGAGTTCCCACAGTTGATTGGATTGTATTGAATTGAAAAGTTTGGAAATCAGCATAAAAAATAATCCTAGACAGAAACCTTAATGATTTTCCTCAGTGATTTAACATTGACAATCACAATTTTGCAATGACCAGCATTTGGCGAAAAATTCTACTAACCATAATTCCCATGACCTACTAAGTGGCTCTGAACAAATCCTTTTAACAGATACACGGTTAAACCAGTAAGAATCTATAAAGGGCTTAGCATGCTGACAGACTGGGAGCTGAATCTGAACTCCTTCTACATTCCTCTGCTTGCTGTACTGAGTACACTCATTTATGCCAATGTCCAAATTTGTCACGGAACTCAACAGTCACCTCCAATTAGCTCTTTTTTTGCAAAATTTGACCCCCGGCCTCTTGCTAACAGTGCTGGCCCCAAAGAGATACTTCTGTACGGTGCAAAACTGGCCGACCTGACGCCCTTAATGAACATCTAACGGGCTTAATGAAGCCCTCCATGCACACTGGCCTTCAGTCATTTAAGTTTAATTAGTATTCGCGGTGCAGCTGAATGAAGGTCCACTTCTGGGGCAGAACAAGTAATTGAGAATGACAGAACTGTACTCGAGGTCAAACCTTGAACTTTGTAAACGGAACTTTAAATGGACCATTGAGGTAGCACTTATTAGCTAACACTACACAACTAGAGAGTTAAGAGTAAAGTAGGGGACTTATATTTTTCCTCATTATATTTGATGTTGCAGTCATGATTTCATTGTTTTAATTAGTGCTATCAAAACGAACAGGTAAATGTCTTAAAAGAGATCAATTTAAATGCTAGTAATGGGGGTGTAATAATTCATTGAAGTTCACAATTCTGTAACAAAAATTTGCTATTGGAGCAGTCTCACCAAATTTAAATGGCTAAATTCTACCTTCAATGGAAAATCAAAGCAAACAAACAATAAAGCCAATAAAGACATTCATTCAATGTATGTGCTTGGGAATAAGAGATATGCCCTCTGGTGTTCAAAAATGTAATTGCATCTTGACATTTTTGCATTGTGATGCATCAGAGAGCTAGCGAATAGACTTTAGTAAACAAAGGCATGAACTCTATAAGCATTTGGCTTTTGGCCTAACTGTTACAAACAAGGAGGTCCATTTGTTTATGTATTTATTTATCACTGCAAAAAGGAGACAGATGTAAGACTTAAATATACTGCTCAAAAAATGCATGACGTGCAATTTAGAGAGTAATGAAAAACTGTTTATTTCCTTTTCGAGTAGTCAAAAACTCATTAGACAAGTGATGTGTAATCACTGTTCATGCATGCCAACAATATATATACTACTCTCAAAAACTAATTTTTTAGAGCAGTGTATTTTTTGTCATTCAAAAAGTAAAAAAATGCTAATAAAAACGTTGTTTTTTAACTTTTAGGTGTGTGTTCAAAATGTAGTTTTATCATTATTATTATTATTATTGTTATTATTATTACTACTACTATTTCAGTACATCATTATTGTGTAATGATTTGTAATGAAAAAGTGTCATGTGAGCAAGCAAAAAAATGTATCTCATTTGGATTAACACAACAAACTTGGTGTGATTAACACAATTAAATCCATTATTCTTTTGACCGACTTGATTACAAGTTCAGTTATGGGCAATAACATATACTCTAGTTCTATTTCACATAATATATCAAATAAATTAAGAAATCATACCCACTTCATGCCACAGAGACAGGTACATTAGTTATATATAGTATAGTGATGTATAAAAACCATGGTCTATCACACTGACTGTGCAAGTTTAATTTTTAATCCTATACTTTAATATAAAGATAAATTAAAAACTATAAATAAATATATAAATAACCCCTAGAAATAATTGAGCTATACGCATATTGTGAATGGTGTTAAGCAAAGATTTAAAAATGATAACAATGGCATAATAAATTCATCATAATCACTGAACTTTTTGAGTTATTCTTTTACTTTAAAAGAATATAAAATTTGGGCATAAACTGTATGTGTAAACCTAAGCATACCATCTGTGTTAGATAAGATGACTTATGTTTTAAATGATTTCATGAGCAGGATAAATCATAAAACTGTTTGGTAAACCAGTACAAAACACTAGGTAAATAGTACAAATACCAAACCTAATCAGTGTCTGTGAAACTTTATTTGTCTAGAATAATAATTGAATTATTAGTGTATACACAGAGTAATGCTTTAACCCTGGATAAGCACGACACTAAAAAGCTATGGTACCTTGTTTAGAGGACAAGGTTGGACTGAAACACTGAAATCTGAGGGTAGAAACTGGTCAGAACAATGATGGAAAATGATGCAAAAACATAACAATGCTGACCAGCAACAACATGCTGACTGTGCGGTTATATTAAGTTATTTATTTTTCCCTAATTGCTCGTGTTACTCTGTGGTCCTTGTAAATTGTTATGAATAAATTGCATTTGAATAAAAAGCAATGACCTCAGTCTTTTTATTAAATAGAGCGCTGTTGTTTGGCTGCTGCAAAAAGCCCAGGATACAATAATTGTGATCATAGTAACAGCATGAAAGTTATTACAGTAAAAGTAAAAAAATATTATGAAAAATAAAACCAATTGAAACCTCTGCATGCACAGGGTCATAATATGACACAAACTGAATATTAAGAGACTTATTCGTGTTGTGTCACAAATAGGTCCAAGTCTGCGATGGTATTAACATATTCCTTATCCTACTACAGCTTAAAAGGAAAAGAAACAAAGGTTATGGAAATTAGACTGAATTGCTTCACATAAACTACTGTACAGTGTGGTTAGTACTATGTCCACCACTAAATCCATAGTCTTGGTTATTAAGAATACAGATTTGAAAGAAAATGGTTTGTAACCTGAAAAAAACATTGAATATCTTTCTTTTTAAGTGGCAGTAATTTTGTGTTTTTGATGCTTTACTTTTCTTGCCCAGCAAAAAATTAATAAATATTGCAATATGAAGAGCAACAATAATATAACAGAGCAGTACTAAGCATAAATATTGTACCGGCAAAGAAGACAAAAGACCACCAAGAATCTTTCTCATTGTGTAGCTCTAAAATACTCGTCGATTCTAGGCTTAACTGAAACAAGGAGGAGGGAGGTTCCCAAATTAACTATTGTTCTTCTATATGGCAAACAAATTTGATAAACACATAAGAGTAAAACTTTATTTAAATGCATTAGACCCACTATAACCAGTGTAGCTGTAAACAGTAAATAAATTAAATTGAAAATTTTAATAAAGAAAATACAACAAAATGGTATTTGAGTCCTGAAATGAAGAAAATATACTGAAACCACCTTAAACCCACTTAAAGTTGGAGGCTCCTGAAGCTACAGCATAATATGACATTAAAAAACGTCCTGTGTACGTGGTGTTGCATGCAGACACGCACACACACATGTACAGTGGGAAAATTTCTGCAACCACTAATGAAAAAGCCAATATTAGACATTTTTCTTACATTTATTAGAATGCTTTACATTGCAAATTATATAATCAGACTAACAATTTTAGTAAAAAGTTAAATATTTAAACTACAGGTGGTCCCCATTCACTATGTTCCAGTTTACGTTTATTGCTTCTTTTGTCTTAATGAAGGGAATAAGTAAAAAAAAGAATTATTATTTAACAGAAACTGTGCTTTGATTCTGAATTTCTGTTTCTCCAGGCAAGTAGTACTCAGTACGATGCTCTCTTGCACTCTCCAGTGCTAAATGAGGAAATCAGGAGTGTGTGATGTGAGGAGCTGCTTCTGTTTTTTTATTCTCAATGCATTATCTAATAAATTATATTAAATATTGAACACTTTATTATAAAATAAGATTACTGTAAATAATTTTGGACTACTGTACAAGTTTCAAGCCAATTTAAAAAACTGTACCGTACATTCCCATTGAAACTAATAAACTCTCCAGGTTCTGCGGGCAAAAGCATTGACCCTGGACCTTATAAAAAAACGATTTCTTAAAATCTATTGCATTGACACCAAGGCAATGTATGAGGAGTTGACAAAATTAAGTCTGATTCTGAATGAACTTATCTTCAAAATGAACTTATTAACATTTTAGGGGAAGCTGAGTTTTCCTTGAAGTCTTTGAGAAATCGCAGCTGTGCTCCTGGTACAAAATGCTCTATTTATTTTGCTGTTACCAGGTTTTATGTTTATGTGTGCGCACATAAAGGTTTATTTAAATGCCCGAAATGCCCGATCTTTAATGATAAGTATGTGCTTCTATTAGCCTGAATTTGTGATATGGTGCAAAACAAGTGTAAGAGCGACCCGAGAGGGCTGAGGTGCATCTAAGCATTTATTTTATTCACAGTAACTGGTGATAGTCCTTAACAGGGTTGATAAACTGTCTAGGCTGTGTAATAAAAAAACAGATGTATGAAGTTTTTCTGTTTTTGCTGGTCTGACTTTCTCAAGGATGAAACATTACAAAAGTTAACTGCCATAGATTAATGCAATATCCAAACACAGACTTTTTTTATTTGTACAGATACAGGTAATTTCCAATTCTACTCCTAGCACCAAACTTCCCATGTTTATTAAGCACCATCAATTTAGGTAAGCTTAATAAGTTAGGTATAATTTATAGCTCTCAATGTCTCCGAAATGCTATTGTGAATACATTGATTATAACAGTTCCATCCATGCCTTCACATCTTCTTTAATCACCTGCATATCGCCCTGAAAGGATAATATATTGAATATTATTCCAATAATGCACACACCAAGGCACCTCCTAACAGACTTTCGTTTGAGCCGAACATTTGTATGGTTTGGCTAAAACTAAGAATCATAAATCACACATGAAAATTTTGTTATTTTTTGGACTAATCATAGGTCAAAACAGCAATGTCTCATTTGCAAAGTTTTCAAATGTATATTTGGGGCTTGAGAACCAGTGAAATGGCCTGACGACACCCCTTCCTTGTTACAGAAACTGGTCCCCCTCTGCCAACTGGGCAAAATGTATTAGTGTGTGTCACGGAGTTATATCTGTCAATTGTCTCTCACCAATAGGTACACTACCCAAACATAGCATCTGACAGCTGTTTTATAGGGCAGCAGGGGAAGCAGTTTTACACCATCTTGTGGCAAAACCCAGTGTCTAATCAGACCACACCTGTAATTATTTACATATCTGAACACCACAATCCGCCATTTAAATCTGGGTGCGTTATTTTTTTGTTTGTTTGTATTTCAAAGCGTGTATTACTGCATATCTTGTCATACTCTCTTTTCTTTATATTAAGATCACCATGTCAGACAGTCAGAGACATTCTGAAATGATCTCCAGCAAATAACTCTATATGTATAGCCCTGTGATATCTGATGTGTTTTGTGCTCTTACTCTTCAGGGTTTGAGCTAAACTGCATCATGAATATATTTACAGGAAAAGGTACAAAAACATTCACCAAACAGACTTGATTTCTGTCAGTTCAAGATAATTGGGCCATGAGCAACAACGTTTCATCTGTTTTACCTACCAATACAATACAGAGTTACTTTTTACCACAGTGCTTGTGCTTTAATAGGTCAGCAGCAAATGGGTTGAAGATGAATTGCTTAAATTTTAACTGCAGTGGCATGGCATAAAGTCTGCGTCTCTAACACTAATGGCTTTTATATAGAGCTTTAGCTAACTGTCTAGCAGTCAAATTGGCTCTTTAACCGTAAAAACGATTAAAATCCATAACTTGCTTAACATCCAGGGGTTGGGAAGAAATGCAGTGAGAGCAAAGTATTGGGTGAACTGGTGACCTGCTGCACCGTAAAAAGTCAACTAATGCTTCAGAGTACAGGAGAACAGAAGAAAGGTTTGCTTTCCACTACTGAAAGAGTTGTTCTCTAAAAAGGCATGACAAGACATCATTTTTCAACTAGGCCAAGCTCCTGCTTGCCTTGCAAAAAAGCGGTTCGAGAACAAGTCCACAAGGCTCATGTTTTGCATGGGTTCAGATTAGAACCTTGTAGAGAGTTTTTTGACTAAACAGTTTTTTTTTCCGTTTAACTGTTATAACAGTTATAACTATTTAAATACATTAAAAGCCATTTTATGTTGTTAAGACCACTACGAGCTTAATGTTTCCACAATTTGGGCTTGGTCCATTTTGTTCCTGGGGATGTACACAAAAAAAGGTTATCTATAACTACATTTTCTTTTTTTTCTCTGAGCTTGTGTTCTGGTACCAGCTCCAGCCCTTTTGAGTTGACAAGCGTTCTGACCGTGCTAATAGTTGTGATTAAAGCATGGCCTTTTTGAACCAAAACATCACTCCGCTGATGTGTTACCAGGTTTCGGCATAATTTTTGCCCACAAACCTATAACAGTAACCCAATTAAATAATGATATTGTTTCATTCTTAACAAATTGTATTTTTAGTTTTACTCTAGTTTCAGCTTTTATCTTTAATCTTCATTCATTTGCACTTTGCATTCCAAACTAACGATGGAACTATGTTTTCGGATTTGTGGAAGGAATTCCATCCAAACGTGTGAAAAACTTGCCCAATTAAAAAGTCTAATTATGAATGGTGCATTGACTTAAGGCAGATTTACACATTTCTAGGCTAAAAACCCTAACTGAGCATGCCTGGATCGGCTATAATAAATGAAAAATAATACATTTTTATGAATAGTATCATAAATTGGTGTATACAACTAAAGCCATACACTACATAAGACAGTAGTATATATACAGCAAATAAATATGGAATATAATAACTTTATATATACATATAATATGTGATATTAACATTAATAATAACAACACACATATAATAATGTGTATCAGCATTATTTAGTCCTTATAGAAAGGGAACTAGAAGGATCATACCTTGGGCCTTAGGACCATGAAGTCACCAATGCTGTAGCAGTGTGCCACAATGGCAGGAAAAACACAAAGTGAACATAAGTGTGAAAACCCAAAAGACATAAAAAATTATATAAAAATGGGAAAACGCTTAAATAATGGAGATTTCATAAAGCCCTGTTGTGGGCCTGAATTGGCAAAGCAAAAAAAGAAAAGATTTGTACCTGTGCATTACGTGAGGGACAATGCACAATTAATCCTTACATCTGTTTTATAATTTAATCTAATTCAGCAGCATGCAGGTCAGAGGAAGGAACGAGAAAATAGAAAATAGGGTGATGTATTAAAAAGGGCCGCAGGAAATGCTGCCGTACACAGGAGAGATTTACAACACGGCTCTCTTGGGACGATATCGCCTAGTGTAGCAGAGAGAGATGGATAAGAGGTAGAGGGAGGAAAAAAGAAGATGGATGGATAAGAAAAAAGGTGGATAAGAGAAGACGATCGAATGTGAAAGAGTGAAAGTAAAAAGGGTGAAGACAGAGAAAGTTAATGAAAGAGAAAGATGCAAGAACTTATAAGGACAGACAGCGGAAGACGTAGCTAATCACTATGCAAATTGAAAGGATATCCGAATGTCTGGTTTTGGTGGGCCAGCCATCCAGGAGCAAAAAGTAAAGGGAGGGATTGCTCTTTAACAGGCAGAACCCATTCTCACCCAGAATCACATTTCATTTCCCGAACACATATAGACACCAAAAAAACACTCCGTCTACAATGCACATACACACACATGCACACACACACACACACACACATACACACACACAGAGAAACAAATCTAAAGTCGTCCTTTCAATCTTCTGTCCAGGGAATTACTGTCCTACCTTCCCAGGGAAAAAAAAAAGAAATAAAAGTTCCATCACGGCAAATATTACCCACGAGACCAGCAGGTATAAGACGCAGAGAGAAAGCGAGCATGAGAGACAGAGACAGATATTCTGAAAGAAAGACAGAGAGGGCAAGAGAGAGACTTATTTCCTCAGGGGTGGTTTTACCACATTACAAGCCATAAAGAACTGTAAATAAAACAGAAATCCTCCTCATTCTAAATCCGATTTACGTCTGTAAGCATCTCCACTACAAATAAGCTGTTCCGCTGCACCTTGAATTCAAATGACAGATTTGAGACCTGTCCAAACATTCATGTCGCACCAGCCACGAGCTTGACTGACTGGGCCGAGACGACGGATAAATGGACCTGAAAATATCACGGTGTAGTAAGAGCTTTTTCACAGAATCCTTTTTTAGGACGGCTATAATTAAGGTTCAATCAAAGGGATCCAGCCTCTCTGTGATATTCATGTGTTGAATACATAGATGGAGGAAAGGATGTGGAGCATAGACGCTTCATTAGGCTAGCATATGTGCACGTTAAACAATGACTCGGCGTAGCCAACTTCATCCAGGCCATGAATGGAAAATGGAAAGGGCCACTGTACCATCACGTACTATTAGATAATATAAGTGGACAGCCATTCTGAAGCACTCCTGTACCGTTGTAGCTTTGTAAGAGTAGAGGTGTGTGATGTTGAAAAAAAGAGTTGAGAATTTTTTTTTTTTTTCAATAACTGTAATTCGATTATTCAAAGTATTCGCAGTTGTTTGAAACCATCTTTCAGATCCACCAGAATTATACTGTCTTCCGCAACATAATTGGTGACTTATGACAGCATTTATGACTTGCCATGTATTGCTTTTCTTGTCACAAGGCCCCCTTTCCAGCATAATTTTGTTGTAAGTTTGCTGAGAGTATTTTTGTGCTGGTACCCTGGCTGAACACCCGAAGTTTGCCATAATCATTGTGTTCTGCAGATGCTGAAAATATCTTAGTTGTTGAGTTTAACGAGTTAGTAGACGTTTTTGTTGTTTGTTGCCACCTTCTGAGCAATATACATTTAGTTTAAATTCCAGTAGTGCTTTTAATAACAAAATGTATTTCAAAGCAGCTTTGAAACTATCTAGGCACCCAGCCCCTATTCAGCAAGCCTACAAATTCAAAGAAATGGCATGAGGAACAAACTCTCCCTTGGCAGCCTGGACCTCTCTGAAGTGACTTGCCATTGACATTGTTAAAAATTCTTCACAATACTTTCTGTAACCGGTTCATACTTAACAGGGGCAAAGTATACCTGGGCACAGAGTCTTTCTCAGAAACACAAAGTGACAATCCATTGCAAGCATTAGAGCAATACAGAGTGTTGGGAGTTGGCAAAAAACCCAAATTCTCAAAAGACATGACATCCAAAAAAAATGACATTAACTGGCTGGTAAGGATCAAACCAGAGTTCCAGGATGGCTGGCGCTACGAAGCATTTAAACTATCTGCTGTAGTCAAATGCAACTTATTCAGCAATTAGACTTGGTTAGCATACTTTACATATAGTTACTACCCATCTAACTAAACTCAGATCATCTTAACCTCTTTTCTTGAACCTTACAATGAGTTAACTGTACTTAAAAAGCCTCCAGTCACCAAATCTCAATTGAGCATTGGGATGTGGCAGAATAAAAGATTTGCATCAGGGATGGAGCCAACACATCTGTAGTAACTGTGTGATGCTATCATGGTAATTCTGACATTTTGTTTTCAACACCTTGTACAATCTATGGCACAGACAATGAATGCAGTTCTGAAGGCAATAGGGACCAACCCAGTAGCAAGGTGTTCCTAGTTCACTGGCCAGTGAGTGTATGGCTGCAGTTTACTTTAGTCATCATGTTTAACATTCACTTGTCCTTCTGCTGTTTCTTTGTTAATCCCAGGAAAATTGTACTGTGAAATTTGACAGTAGAACCATGAAGTGGGCAAATTACCATCAAAATCCATAGCAGAACTGTGAAATAAGTTATGGTCAGCTCATAATAAACCAAGTTTACAATTCTACTATGAATTGTGACAGAAATACCATGAAGCGACCAAATTACCATTAAAAATCCATAATAGAACTGTGAACTTTATGGTTAAACTGTGAAAGTTCACATTAAAATTGTCAATTTACAGTTTTACTATGAAATTTCGCAGTACATTTTTTTCCCTAGGATGCATCTTTCGTGGAAATGATACTGCTCTTTGTTCACACAAGACACTGGACATTTTCCAACCAATGTCCTCAACCTATTAAATTATGAGGCAGTGCTCCATGGATTTGGACCATTGCTCGTTTCTACTTAGATCTTGCCATACTCATACTCTTGTCCTTCATTTGTAATGAGATTATGATCAGAGGTTGGTGCTGGCTAAATATTTTTAGTTACTGACACAACACAGCAACAGAATCAAGGTGTTTAAACAACTATTAACGTTAACAACTATGAAATCAGTATCATGGTACTACCAGTGTTGCTGCTGTGCTAAAAATGATTGTTCAATTGATAATATCCAGTTAGTGGTGATCCCATGGTGGTCACTTTCCATTGACTGATTAAAGTAGGCTGCTGACAAACTGTGCAAAGCTGAAACAATTGTATTTCTGTGCACAGGTGTTTCCAAGAGGTAAATACACTTTACACTGGAGGTTTGTGTTGGAGCTTTTGAGGTACACAATAGGTCATACTCAAGGGAGGAAAAGCCAAATGGAAATAACTCCGCATAAATGCAACAGCAACCGCCATCAACAGATTGAGACAGGAGCAGAGATGTCAGACAGACACAGTGTAGTCTGTTACCATCCTTCAAAACCACCCCCTGATAAGAAAAAAAGATGAATTTGGTGGCTAAGAGTCGTGCGAAGGCACTTGATGGCCTACAGCACTTAGAGCCTGACACTCACTGGTGAAACAGTCTTAATTATAAATGGGTCTCTCCAGGGTAAACAGCAGCGCACAATTCATTTAAAGACAACGATGGGAACTGAGAGTGTCTGCACAGCATGTGGTCGCTGAGTTTATCGGGCAGGGTGACACGAGTGACTAATGGAGCTGAACCTTAATGGATGAATAAGACTAATTTGAAGGATTTCAGCAATTTCATGGATTTGCCCTAAAACATGTTGAGTTTACAATTGTTTATGTGACTGCTAAATTTCTATTTTTGAGGAATTATTTAAACCAAGGTATCAACAATTGGCCCTTAAAATGGCTGAAAATGTATGCATTATTCGAATAGCTTTAAAGGCCCACTTCCAGTGTTCTAGAATTTAGAAAGTGTTGATTACGAAATCAGCAAAAATACAAGAAAATCAATTTGATAAAGTCAGTAAATATATTTTACAACAGTCAAAAATTCATCTTTATTTCACAGAAACTAGAATTTGTGAAATAAAGGCTCTTACATACAAGCATGTCTTAAGCAAAGCAAACAAATTAGAAGGCCCAGATACACAACTGCACAAGAGGATAATTCATCAGATTGTAGTTAAAAAAAAAACAACAGAAAGCTTACATGTACTTAGTTGGCTCCTTATGTAGATATTACACAAAATCTACCAAATACCAGGGTAGCACTGCTGTCTCACAACAAGAAGGTCCCGAGTTTAATCCAGGGATGGAGTCTGCATGTCCACCCTGTTTCTGCTTGGGTTTACTCTGGGTACTCTGGTTTCCTCCCATATTCAAAAGACGTGTTAGGTTAATTGGTGTCTTAAAAGTAGTGTGTAAATGTGTGCGTGTGCCCAGATTAATGTTACCTTAATCTGATGGTCCATGATTTTTGCTGATACATGCAGATGGTCAAATTTTTCCATGTACTTCTCCTGCTTTGTGTCCAACAGTCCTAGCTGCTGCTGCAGGTGTAATGGTGCAGGACATGTTTTATTGCCAAACGCTGGGCCACCTAACACCAAACGAGCATCAAAATGCCATTGAGTACCATAGTTTGGCTAAGTATTATTGCCGTTTGCAGCCCTTTATAGCCAATTTGCCATGTTTTAATGACTGGCACCAACACAATAATGCACCTTGTCACAAAGCCCAGTCATTTCAAACTGATTCCATGAAAACGCCAATAAGCTTAGCATCATTTAGTGGCCTCTGCAGTCCCCAGATCTGAATCCACTATCTCAAATTTTGTGACGTGGTACAAATAGAGAGCTGCAGAATAAATGTGCAGCTGACAAATCACCAGCCTTTTTCCCATGCAAGGTGGCAGCCTGGACCGAAATGTGAGGAATATTTCCTGCAGCTTATTGAACTCATGTCATGAAGAATTTAAAATGGGTTCAAAAAGCAAAATGGGTCCCAATCCAGTAATAGAATGGTGCTTTTTGTAAAGTAGGAGAGAGAGTGAGAGCTCACGTTTTTTTTATATATAGACGCTAATACTGAAATATCTTTGGAAAAAAAGTATATTGTCAGAAAATGTTTCTAAACACAACTCTACTGGGAGACATACTTAGTGGGTTTTATACTGCCTGACTGCTAGAGCTACCCAGGTGCACTCAAGCAACCAGTTCCTGCCCCCAGCGTACTAGCAGAACGGCACAAAGGTAACAGAAAATGCAACTTCTGAGACAGAATGTTAACGGTGTTTACAAGAAGCTTGGAAGTTCTCCCAGCAGATTTCTTTGTAAAAGCATATTTCATCAAATCAAAAGGGCTGAAACAATAAATCCTCTGATGTTACATTTAACTGTGTTGGATTCTGTGTGAACTGGCATGTGACACAGTTTCAGAGTGTGCTATTTTATATCAGGAAGGGTCTGTTTTGTGAAGATTTTTCTGCTGATGGGTCATTAGAAATCCTTATAGGTACTTTCATTGCTTTAATTCAGAATATTTCATCTAGTGTTTGGCATTGAAATTTTTCATTTTTCATGTCTAAGTCAGATTTAGTTCTGATTCATGTCCTTACAACAGAGTATGGTCTTAAAGCAGCTTCACGATTTCCTATTATCTTCTAATATCTAAAGCCAATCCCAAATTGAGCCCAAATCCCAAATTGTTATAAGGAAAAAATGGAAGAAAGGAATTTATTAGAGAATATAAACTAACATGGACTAATAAATTAGAGATAATGTAACATTATTAAAGGTATAATAAAATATATCACTATAGCCTATAACAACATATGAATACGAACAATGTAAATAAATATTAAAATAAAACATTTCTTGTAAGTTTCTAGGGCATTTGGTAAGCAGCTATTTTATCATGATCATGCCTTTTCTTGTTTCACAAAAATAAGAGTTTTAATTTAACATGTCGGTTACGGCATTTGGTACAAGTTATTTGGCCCCACTGCAGGTTCAGAGGTTTGAGTCACGGTCTGGCTGTCACATGGTTTTTTAAATTTTTGCCTGGGTTTTCTTCAGGAACTTATTGTTCCTCCTAAACAGCATTATTTTATTCCATTATCCTGCTGGAAAAATGCCAGTTGGAAGCCCTGCCATAAGCAACATCGCACGTGGCCACAGGATGTCCTGCACATAACGCTAACTTGTTAGTGCCCCTTGTATCACTACTAGGGGTGACTGACTGTATTCGATGGTTTCCCAGATCATCACACTAGCAGTTGTCACTCCAAAGCAAAGGTAAGATCAATGGAAGGAGCCGTGACATCAAATTTCCTTCTGCTAATTGCATGGAAATGGTCTGGGCCAGGGGTGTGTATTAAAGGTGTCATTAGTGTGCACAATGAAACTGTGGGAGCTGCTCATACTTTGTTGGCTGATTAAACTTCGTTTACAGGGTGCAGGACTTCTTTCAGTACCTAAAATTAAAAAAGTAAAACAGGGGGAAAAGCTTTTTCATACTTTGGCTCCCCAGCTATGGAATAAACTTCCTACTTTAGTTAGAGATTCAGACACTCTCCAAATTTTTAAGTCTAGGCTAAAAACATTCTTATTTACTCAGGCTTTTAGTTAGATTTAGACCATGACACATGACTCAGGTTTTCTCTTGCCTCATGGCTGTGTTACCTTCTGGTTCTCTTGCTTTAGCTATGCTGTTATAGTAGTGCTGCCGGAGTTTTCATGCTGCACAAGGCATCAGTAAGGGATAATAAACTCTGTGCTCCTAACCCATAAGTAACTACATTTTCTCTTTTCTCTCAGAGCTGATGTTCCAGTGCCAGTTCCGGAACCACACGCGTGGGTGTTATTCATATGATGGCACTGGACTCTGGACCTGAAGGTCCTGGGTTCAAATCCCACCTCTGCCAAGCTGGACTCTGGACCTGAAGGTCCTGGGTTCAAATCTCACCTATGCCAAGCTGCCACAGTTGGGTCCTTAAGCAAGGCCCTTAACCCACCATTGCTTGAATTGTAAAAATATATCAGTTGTAAGTCGCTCTGGATAAGAGCGTCTGCTAAATACCGTAAATGTAAATATAAAATATAAATGTTATTCTGGCTGGGCGTCGCTCTGCTGGTCTCCATCAGCGGAGGTCGGACCCACCAGAGTGCAGTAACTCCCTCCATCGGTTGGACATTAGGAGACGATGTGCCTCCAAGGACCTTCCAGTGAGGACTCGTTATAATTTATTTATTTTATAATTTAGTTAATTTATTTTATTACTAATTTAAATTTTATTATTAATTTGTTATTGATTTAAATAATTTAATTGATTGGCCTTTTAAAATAATGTAATATTGTAAAGCTGCTTTGAGACAATGCACCGTTGAAAAAAGCGTTATATAAATAAATTTGAATTGAATTAAAAAATGTGATGTAGAATTTGAGTCTAGTAAAAAAAACCCTGACGTAGATACAAATGCACTTCTCTTCAGATTCCACTCCACACAGACAAACTGTTAAATGTTAATCATGTAGTAAATAGATTGTTAACAAGTAGTAATACTACTCACAAGCTCGTCAGGATCGAGATTTACTCCTCATTATGTGGTCGAGTACTAATATGACTGTATGTGGTACTGACTGCACACTTCATTTACTGCAGTGAAAGCTTGGAAACTATTTCTTTTTTTATTTAAAATTATTATCATTATTAAAACATATCTCCTGAGGAAGGGTGTTCCCAGCTCACTGCGTGGCTCAACAACCCATAATTTACAGCTTTATTATGTGTTTTTGATGCTGGGTCTTTATTTATAAGCTTGTCTATGTTTACTAGTAACAGGTTCTTATCATTTTCATGCTGACAGGTTAAAAAGATGTCCTCTGTTTTTGGAGTTTCTCTATAGTACTTCTGTATTAATTACAGCTATTCTAAGAATGTGTGACAATTTTTGCTACGTTAGGGTTGAAGAGCTTGAGTAATACACTTTTCCCTTCTCCATGTTATCATTAATAGTATTAATACTCAAAAATATGTTGGTTGTTACATTTGGAAGAGAGGTTTTGTACAGTGAATGTACATTGTTTACAGTGTATGAAACAGACAAGTTAAATTGTCATATATTTATAATAGGAATACCATTTATGTATAGAATTGTGTTATATACAGGTCACAACACGAAGCTGCTACAGATCTGTCAGCTGAACATCCATGGCGTATCCTGAAAATCTGTTCCACCACATCCCAAAGGTGCTCGATTAGCCTGAGATCTGATCATTTCCATTCAAGTACAGTGAACTCAATCATGTGACCAGTTTGGAGATGAGCCGAGCTGTAACATGGTGTGTTATGCTGGTATTAGCATCAGAAGATGGTTACACTGTGGTAACGTACAGAGATATGCAAACACCAATTGCAATTTTCTGGACTGATTCCGATTTTTTTAATAGACAGGCCGATTCCGATTTTTTCTTCCCTCCAGGGCTTACTTTCTAAACGCAAAAAGGCACTCATAAAATGATGATTAAAGTAACTATATGAAATGATGCTCAATTGGTATCGAGGGTCTCAAACTGTGCCAAGAAAATATTCCTCACTCCATTATACCACCAACACCCTGAATCATTCAGACAAGGTAGGGTGGAGCCATGCTTTTATTTTTTTATACCAAATTCTGACCATGTCACAGCAGAAATTAAGGCTCAGACGAGGCAACGTTCTCTTCTATTATTTTCCACAATCTTCTATTGTTCAGTGTTATGTGTGATTGTGTAAACTATAGCCTCAAATGCCATGTGATTGGCTGAATAGACGTGTCAATTATATAAAACGTACTGTCTATGGACAGACATAGTACAATATCTAAACTATACATGTACTATTTTTATTCAATAAAAAAGTACGTAAATATTTACATAGACATCACAGTAGATCTATACCAGACATGATGTTAACACCACGTTTACACAAAGGTTACATTCACGGCAGGATAGGCTACGAGATTATTTACAGTACATCTTATTCAGGGATTTCCCTTTGTGTTGGCCTTTACGTGTGTGACTTCAGTCCCATGTCTACCTTTGCTTTATTTTGGTTAAAGATCTCTCTCATTGAGCTGGATATACAAAGTGTTTGCCTGTCATGTAGGGATCTGTCAGCAAGTGCTTAATGGTGAGAGTTATAAGACAAGTCTCACAGAGCAGTGGATCTTCTCCAATTATCAAGCATAGGTGCGTTAGTCAAGTGTGGCAATTACGGGGATCTGGAGTACACAACTTGGTCCTCATGCTTTCCTAATTGTGTTTTTCAATATAAAGTCTTCACCTTAAGAGGGAAATCACAAGAACTGTCATACTAAACATTTTATTAGTAGCTCTGTAAACACAGTGTGTTCATAATCCTAAATCATGATCAGATTTCTGCATCTATGATTATTCAACCGGTCATGTATACATCATACTCAGATCTAGCAATCAGATTAAGAAATTTAATACAGAAAGCCCAAGTTTATCTCTGTAATCAGATTTCTCATAGCATGTATACCACTCATTTCAGTTGATTTTCTCAGCCAGAACAGGCACAAAAGTTCATTGTGGTTGCCAGATCTGCTTATTCTTAAGACCTGGCATTATTTGGGCTCTTTTTCCCTTGCCCTGAAGGGGACTTAAAGGTGGTGAAAAGACTATCGAAGAGATTGAGAAGACTTAAATGAAGGTATATACTATAGAGAATTACAAATTTGACTATTTTAAAGATCTTTCTGTGCCTGGTTGCAGAGTGGAAATATGATTATTGCCCTAGACATGTAAAGCCAGGGTTACACTACGTGATTTGTACCCCAATTCTCAGTTTGGTCGACTCTGAGCTGGTGGCTCAGTCTGCAGATTCTTCACCAGTCTGAGTCGACAGCTAGAGGAAGAATCAAATAATGTGTGAGGGCAAACTCGACTTGACTAGCGTAATCTAGTATTTAATACTGATAAGGGATTCAACTAAAACGATTCCAGTGAACAGCCAATGAAGCCTGAGTATGAAAAGCCTGGTTCCTGTGTATACTTTTCAGTTGTTCCTCTACAATGGAAGACAAGTTAAGGGAGTTGTGGCAGGAGCATGAGTACAATGCAAGTTCCGAAAGCAGGACCACACATAAGAAGAAAAGCTGACCTACAATTTCTGATGCCTTAAACAAACCAAATGGGTTAAAAAAAACAGATTTCTAGCTGAGGCGCATGTTATTGGGGCGTATTCAGTTCAGTTTGGTTCAGCAGGTTGAAGACGTGTAGTGTATAATGGACATTCTTCTCATTAAACTGAAAAAAAAAATAAATAAAACAAACAAACAAAAACATAAGGAAGTGTGAGATAGTCTGTTTATAATCTACCGGTACTATGACTTTAAAAGTTGTGTAGTGTACTCAAGGCTTAAAGATCCCATTAAGGGAGTTTTCATGCTGCACAAGGCATCAGTAATGGATAATAGACTCTGTGCTCCTAACCCATCAATAACTACATTTCCTCTTTTCTCTCAGAGCTGATGTTCCAGTACCAGTTCCAGCACCACACACTTAGATGTTCTTCCAGATCAGCATCACTCTGCTGGTCTCCAACAGAAACCAGTCCCAGAGTGCAGTAACTCCCTCCATCGTTTGGACATTAGGAGACGATGTGCCTCTAAGGACCTCCCACTGAGGACTCATTTTATAATATATTTTGTTTTATAATTTAGTTTATTTATTTTATTACTAATTAAAATTATTATTTTGTTATTGATTTAAATTATTTACCTAATTTTCCCATAATTTAATATACTTTTAAGTATTTATTTAATTAACATCTAGGCCACCCATGGAGGATGGGTCCCCTGTTGAGTCT
>JAUZSU010178207.1:0-12717 GCA_034780255.1 Parotocinclus maculicauda | reverse complement strand
ACTGTACACAAGAGTGCAAATGTGCAGTCTGTTGCAGGAGTATAAGGTGCAAGTGGTTGTCAAGTGTACCTGATGTAATTATATTTCCAGAGCGTGTATGTGGTTAGAGTCCTAGTCCCTATTCCCATTCAGGACACGGATGGCTTGTGGGAAGAAGCTCCTCCTCATTCTCTCTGTATTCGCTTTCAATGTGCGAAAGCGCTTCCCTGAGGGTAACAGAGAGAACAGTCCATTGTTGGGATGGCTGAGGTCTTTCACAATCTTCCTGGCCTTGGACCAGCACCGCTTTCCATAGATGGTTTGCAGGTCAGGGAGCTCAGTCTGGATGATACGCTCAGCTGATCGTATCACCCTCTGGAGGGCACGTCTGTCCTGCTTGGTGCTGGTCCCGAACCAGGCTGTGATGTTCCCCGTGAGAATGCTTTCGATGGTGCAGAAGTAGAAGTTCCTAAGCACCTTGGAGGGCAGTCTGAAGTCCCTTAGACGTCTGAGGTGGTAGAGACGCTGACGGGCCTTCTTAGCCATGGCACTTATGTGGCAACACCATGACAGGTCCTGCGAGATGTGAACTCCAAGGTATTTGAAACTTTCCACTCTTTCCACTGTAGTCCCGTCGATGTGAACCGGGTAGTAGCTCCTCTGCTGCTTCCTACTGCAGTCCACGATCAGCTCCTTCGTTTTACTGACGTTGAGGTGGAGATTGTTAGCCTGGCACCAGTTCTCTAGGTTTTTAATCTCCTCCAGGTAGGCCCGCTCGTCGTTGTTTGAGATCAGGCCTACAACAACAGTGTCGTCAGCAAACTTTATGATTTTAGTAGAGCTGGAAGTGGCAACGCAGTCGTATGTGTATAGAGAGTACAGCAGGGGGCTCAGGACACATCCCTGGGGGGCTCCAGTGCTGAGGGTGAGGGTGGGTGAGACATGTTTGCCTACCCGAACTGCTTGTGGTCTGTCTGTCAGGAAGTTGGAGATCCAGTCACACAGAGATGGATGGAGACCGAGATCTGCCAACTTGGTGGTGAGTTTGGAGGGAATAATAGTGTTAAATGCTGAGCTGTAGTCTACAAACAGCATTTTAACATAATTACCCCTCCCAGTGTCCAGGTGAGAAATTGTTGTGTGTAGCAAATGGGTGATAGCGTCATCTGTAGAGCGGTTTGGTCGGTAAGCAAACTGGAGTGGGTCCAGTGAGTCAGGCAGTGAGGAAGTGATGAAGTCTCTGATTAGTTTCTCAAAGCACTTCATTATGAGAGATGTGAGGGCTACTGGGCGGTAATCATTATGGCAGGTTGGTTGTGGTTTCTTGGGGACCGGAACAATGACGGACTGCTTAAAGCACGATGGAACAATGCCCTGCGTCAATGAGAGATTAAAGATGTCAGTGAATACCGGGGCTAGCTGGTCAGCACAGGCTTTGAGCACTCGACCGCAGATACCGTCGGGTCCCGCTGCCTTCCTGGTATTCACTCGCTTGAAGACTCTTCTTACATCTCTCTCTGTGATGGTGAGAGGACTCTGATCTCTGTGCTCTTCACTGCCGGCTGCGCAGATAGCGCTGTTAGCGGGTTTAGCCGCGTTAGCATTGCTGGCTGCAGCGTCGAAGCGAGCATAGAACGTGTTTAGCTCGTTCGCCAGAGATAAGTCAGCACTCACCAGTCCGCAGGGTGGGCTCTTGTAGTCCGTGATGGTCCGGAGTCCTTGCCACAAACTCCTAGAGTCACTTTGTTGGAACTGTGACTCTAGTTTCCTCCCATACCGCTGCTTCGCCTCCTTCACCGTCTTACGCGCTCTGTAGGACGCAGCTTTGTACTCGTCCATGTTCCCGCTGATGAGTCCCGTGTTGTAGGCAGCAGTGCGAACTTTCAGAGCCTCGCGGATGGTTTTATCCACCCACGGTTTCTGATTGGGAAACGTTTTCACGGTGATTTTTTGCACCGTATCATCTGCTAGTTTCCCAACAAATCCCACAACCGCTTCCGTAAACACGTTGACGTCATCAGAGCTATTCCGGAACATGTCCCAGTCTGCATCATCCAGAGCGTCCTGCAGCGCCTCCACTGATTGGTCAGTCCAGCGCGCGACCTCCCTCTGAACCGGGAGTTCTTGTTTCAGCCTTTGTTTATATTTAGGCATGAGGAAGATGGCGGCATGGTCATAGCCTCTCGCGTTATGAGCGATAAATGTAGCCTGTGTATTTTTGCAATGGTACCTTTTTTAAAAAAGGCCGCAACGCAATTTTCCCCTTTAGCAAACCATGACCTCTCACGAAAATCTATGCAGCATAAATAATTTACCACGTGTCCCTGCATCCTGTCTAAAACATTCGTGATCGGGGTCAGAGTGCTTCATATTTAGGCGACATAGCTTACACACAGGAGTTGAGCAGTTGTGATCGCGAGCTCAAAAAGGGTTCTTTCATATTACTAAGTTGCATTGACGGCAGTAAAATGCTGTTTGACATACTGAATAGGGAATGTCACCAGTTAGACTAAGCTTAGTCGAATGTCTATCGAAGATGGACACAATTTTGATCTACAGAATCTCTTACACACTGAATGATGTTACAAGGGTGTTTGTGACAATTACTGCCTAGACATACGTTATAGTGATACTTGCATTTGTGAACTAGTCCATTGTAATAGGACTGATGGCAGAATTTGCAGACATATGGCACTCCCAATAGTCCTGTTAGACTTGTCACACCGTAGTAATGGTTTTTGTGTAGAAATTTATAAATTGTTTTCTCACCAAATACTTCAGTAGTTTGGAAAAAGGAGTACCCTGACCAGTTTGAACAGGCATATATGACAGATTGTTCGAATTTTTGGACAGCTGTAAATGCAGCTGGGATGTTTTTGGATAATCCTGCGGCTTGGTGGATTTGCTTAGCGATTTGTTTATTTCAAAGTCACTTTTGCCAGGATTCAACAAACAGGCAACACTCAACTAAATTATATTTATGATATTTGTTGTGAAAGACGAACGCTTCTGCGCTTCTTAATGTTTCTGAATTTTTCCCTATGCGTTTCTCTTATTTCTGGGTCTGTACAGTGTCCCATTTGGTCTGTCGAACCTCTCTGGGTGATGCTTCAGTTTGCACATCTCCATGATCAGACATGCTTGGTTCGGTTATGGAAGGTGGATCTGTTGAAGATTCGCATGAAAATATCGGGCAGAGAGTTGTCATTATCGGTATTTAGCTGCAAGTATGTTTCAAATTGCATAGATTAATTAACAAGTTCGCTATCGGAAGGTGTATTTGTTGAGGATGGGGGCAAATTGGGAGGTACTCTGTGTATATAAAAAACTGTAGTCAGGTGTTGCAGTAAACACTTTAGTAAGGGTATTTACATACTCAAGGATCTGGGAGGGTCCAACAAGCCATCATCGTTTATATTTAATTAGCATTCTGACAGTTATAGAAGATAAGATTTTTAACAAAATTATCAATACATCTGACTATAATTGTTAAGGAAGTTCCACATGTGGGAATCATTACACTCCCCTGATGCCCAGAGAGGACACGTCCTGACCATAAGGAACTTCTACATGGGGGAATCATCCTAACCCCTTCCTCCCTCCCTCCCAGGGGGTCGCACATCCTAGTATTGGAGGGCTCTAACACTCCTGGAGCCCATCAGTTGTATCAACAGTACTTTCCTCTGCCTCTGGCCTGTGTGGATATTGACTCAGCCAAATAGGTGAGGGGGCATTCACATTCAAGGGGGCATTCACATCACACTTTATTACCAAACATCAGTGGGTGAGCCTGCCCACAACGAGTCAGGTAGACTAGCAAGTGGATGGTCCATCATTTCTCTACCATGGTCTCTTGTAATTTGTTTGGAAAGCCAATCAGTACAGTTAACAGCTCATTTTACCATTAGACCTAAATCTTAGCTTGATGGCTAAGAAAACATGAAGCACAGCCTCTTCTGCCATCATGTGCCATTGTAAAAGGTCACTCAAGTTTGCTGTGGCCTGACAATTTTGTCTATGATCGACTGATTGTAGTTGGTCCCCTGTACCAGCAGCCACCATTAGTTTGTCTCCTTTTCTTTTATCAGTTGCCTTACCACGTGCCTCACCCAATTGTAATTTTGCTTGAATGTCTTTGAGCATATCTATTTTAAATTGCTTTTCTTCCTGGGCCCTAGCAAGGTGGTGGGGCCCTAGCAAGGTGGTGAGTCCCTTCTGAACACCTAAGACACTCCCTCTGCACTTTCTTGTTCCCTGGGTGATGGCCCATGTCTGATCCATTCTTCAACACACTTGGCCAGGCATTGCATTTTAGGGGCTGTATCCCCACTTGGCAGGGGATCCTTTTTGCCTAATATCTGGTTCTAATTGAGTGAGGACCCTAGACAAGGTTTTCTCATCGGTAATATCATCAATATCACCATTTGTTTTTAAGTCACGACTGTCTGATGCAATCATGCAACGTGGAAACTGCCTGGAAATCACCTAATGCCTAGGTCTGTCCAGCAGTCAAAGCATCCAATTTAGCCAACCATTGTCCACCACTATCTACAATTGGAGGGAATTTATCTATCAGGGCCTGCAGGTCTCCCATGCTATAAGGTTTGTACCTTGGTCGGTCACCAGCAAAATCAGTCAAGGGGCAGGCGAGTTCCAAACCCTGGACTTTGCCCATTTTTCCATACAAACGCCCCAAACAAAGGGTTTTCCTGAATCACCTTGGAATGGTCTAGGTGTGCTACAAAAGCCCTTGTACCTTTGTTTCATTTCATCAATTGAGTCCTCTGCCTTTTGCAGTAGGCCTGAATTTCGATCTAACCTTCGATCTAATGTTTCAGAATGTTCAGAGCCATCTTCAGAATGATTATCAAGCACCCATCTACCCTTCATGCTCACCGTTACGCACCCTTTAGCACCCCCAGTGGCCGTTTGTGGGTTAGGTGCATGCTCGGCCTTAGGTCTAGGCTGTGGTAGTTTAATTCTCTGCATGCTCTGGAGACAAATGGTTTCTCCAAGTTTTCAGGGGGAAGGAGGTGATCATCAGGGTTAAAAGCATCCTTCTCATCATCTGGCTCATCTTCAGAATATCCGCTAGGAGCATGTTCTATCTCTCTGGGTCTATTAAGCGATCGCCTGCTCAATTTGGGTGAAGGCAGAGGGTCACCTTCAGGACTGGGTACAGCCCTGTGGTAGGTGGGACATTGGGTTTTGGGAGGGGCTGAGGAGTGTAAGGAAGAAGGTTACCAGGATCCACAGGTTTTCAGCTAAGAGAGTGTGTCTAACTCCCTGGCACACCACCCCAAGAACTCTCCACTCTGAACTTTCTTTAGAGCCTTTGCCTGTTTTACTAGCTTTCCCTTGCTCAAAGGGCCTGCCTTCTCTACTTTTTCAGGATTTTCAAATTATACCTATTAACAACAGTTTAACTAATGAATAGAACAGAGAATAAAATGGAATTAAAAGCTTTATTACTGAAATCAACTCACACAACTTGTTTTGAACATTGTTGAAAACAGTGAAATGCTGTTTAGCAATTAGGAAAAAAACTGTACATGTGCAAAGTCACATTCAAGTATAAGTCAAATTTACCTGGAATATTTATAAGATATCAAATATATTCATAGATGGACTACAGGATAAAGTGCATAAATGTGGGGGTAGTTATTGCTCATCAAGATGGTTGATGGGGTGAGGGAAGGGAGTGTGGGGTGGTGTGGATGGCTTTTACAGCTTTGGGGAACTTTTTGTTAGAGGGAAGCGGGGAAAACCGTGTCCAGTGTGAGTAGTGTCTTTTGCTATGCAAATAGCCTTTTTTTTGGAGACGGCTGGGGTAAATGTGACTGAGGGGGGTAATAATGTGCCAGTAATTATTGCTCTCAGCACTTGCTGCAGGTCTCTCCTGTCCTGTGCTGTGCAACTGGTGAGCCAAACCGTGGAGCAGTATGTCAGGAGGATTTTATGGTGGTTCTGTAGAAGTTTTCCAGCAAGTGTTGAGGGGGTGGTAGTGTTTTAACTTTCTGAGAAAGTATAGTTTTTGTTGTGCTTTCTCTGTTTTGCTTTTTGGTGTTAGGTGTTGAAAGCCGGCTGAGACGTACACACACAGGAATTTGAAGTTCCGAGAGCTGTGACTTCAAGTCAAGTCAATTTATTTCTATAGCGCTTTTTACAATACAGTATTGTCACAAAGCAGCTTTACAACAAAGAAGTTTGATGCCATACAGAATTACAGTGTAAGAATTTAGTATGAGTCATTGTGTCCCTAATGAGCAAGCAGAGGCGACAGTGGCAAGGAAAAACTCCCTGGGATGAATAGGAAGAAACCTTGAGAGGAACCAGGCTCAATAGGGAAACCCATCCTCATTTGGGTGATAATTGTAACAAAGATCCAGATACACCAACACAAAATAAGTACAGAATGGAGAAACAAATGGTCAGAGACAGGTGAGCACATTACACTCTATATGAATGTGTGTATGTGATTTTGATCAACTGCATGTTCAACCATGCATGTTTGCAACGAGTTTTTACATCACAAGAGTGTAACAAATTATTTCACATGCTTTAAATATTTTTGCGATCAGAGACGAGGATGAAAAGGAGAGCAGAACAAAGGAGATTGAAATATTCCAGGGACAGAAGAAGAAATGGAGTACATGTTTGTGAGTACACATTTTAGTAAACCATGAATAGAGTAGTTGGAAAGTGTGTGTCTGCATTTACTGCAATGCTGAATGGCTTCATTCAGTAGCAATAGTGTACTGAAAAATTTGGTAATATTTCATTATGGGATATTTCAAATGTAATTTTTGTGAGCATTATAATTAGAGAACATTAAAACTGACAGAGATTGTGATTTTGCGCTGAGCTGCACATGGGTCTAGGATATTAGGTTTATCTGGAATTACCTGAAAATTGTGTTATGTTGATCAAAATAATTAAATAAAACTGCCTCCTGGTTATAGCCATGATAAACTAGGCTGATAGGATTAGCAATAATAACAGGTGTACATTATTACACCTTCGTCTATATTGCAATAATTAATAATAGATTTTACATAATTATCCAACATGTGAAGAGTATGCATTTTTTTTTATTTAGAAACCAACAAAAATTTGACTAGACCAGGGGTGCCCAAATTTTTCACAGCACTATATTTCCCACAAAATAAATTAACCAGTAATATCTAATATATACAAAAATCATCCCTGGAAAATTGAGAGTTGATTTGCAGTTAGCTGTAGTAAATGAATGCTACCTACATAAACCTATTTTTGTCATGCTAAACAATAATGCTGTGCACAAATCCCACTCGCTCATCTACCTATGACAAATGTGTGGTAATGCAATTTATTAGCTAGATGGCATGCTATTATGGGGTGGCAGGAGGACATGTGGGTGTTTCCAAATGGCTTTTTCCATGTATTTTTTGAAAGTATTTAACTAAAAATGCTAGTGTAAACTTGTACATACACCTGTTTTACATCCAGGAGCTACTAGAGGGTGGCAAACCATCACATCACGAGTCTATGCATTGTTTTATGGATGATAAACATTTATAACTGTATAGATGCTCTTAGTTGAACTATATATCATATTTAAGTATATAATATTTCATCAGAACATTAAGCTTTTATCCTTTTTTAAGTTGTCATAGGTGCCTAGTAATGTGGCTTTATAAGATTTCCAGTTCTTTGTGTGACTTGTGAAATGTTGTTTCCGAGGTCAGCATCCTAAACACACTGACATAAAGCACTCTGTAACTGTTTGATTAGCTGTTATCAGGGAGTCACATGGCCAAAGTGATGAGTGCTGGGAAATGTAGTGAGGAAAAGCCGTGGCCAGGCCAGAAATCACTTTTGTTTTTCACTTTCAGTAAACGATTCGATACATGAAATGACATATTAAATATCTGAGAATAGAAGCACATTGTAGTTCTACAATTACAGACTATAGTAATCTGTTTCTATACATACTTTTAGTCCCTTTTATTCCTTTCTCTAATGGTCAGAACCCCCATAAGGCCAGCACAGATCAGTACAATTTAAAAAGAGTAAAATAATAATTTTAATAATAGTAATAAGACTTTTTAATTTTACATTTGTATTACATTTCAAAATACTTTTTATCCATGTTCAACTTTGTTGATGGTTCAGTAAAACTTGAAAAATGCAATATTTGTTTCTTCCCTGTGGAGCTTGTGCTAACTTCTTTTGGTTTAGTAAGATTTTCGACAAGGGTTGTTCTCACATTTGCTCCAAAGCATAACGAATGTTTCTGTGGAAAGCTGTATATTAAAAATCCAAAATAACCCTTAAAACTGGAGTGGCAGTTCTCACGTGTGCTACTTCCTAGGTTTTGATAAGTTCTCTTAAGCTGCATGTTAGAATTTGGGGAAATGAAGACTTGGTGTAAGGAGTCGCACAGTAGTGTAGAAATATAAGGGATTATGCTTTTTTTGTTTTATTGAAAATTCAATCATGTTGGATGTGTTCCTATGCACTGGCTACATTAATATTCAGTCACATGTCCCTGTAACCCTGCAGAATTTCAGAGAGGATATTGTGGTTAAGGATAATT
Organism: Parotocinclus maculicauda; assembly: GCA_034780255.1. Taxonomy (NCBI): domain Eukaryota; kingdom Metazoa; phylum Chordata; class Actinopteri; order Siluriformes; family Loricariidae; genus Parotocinclus; species Parotocinclus maculicauda. The sequence continues at coordinate 4,160 of JAUZSU010178207.1, read as the reverse complement.
TTCCCCACCATTCCCAGGCTGGGAGCGGTGGACGAATGCAGCCTCTGTCAGTTCATTAGAAACTGACAGCCCTTCAGCTAACATCCACCCTAGAAGCAGTGTCTCTAATCAAAGCCGACATGCATACACACGCACACACATAGCCGCATGCGTTCAGCACATGCATTACCCCAACAACACACAGAGAGAAAATTCACTAATCAAAAAGTGTATTTCCTTGCAGTTGTCTCTAGAGAAATCTGTTGGGAGAAGATTGGAATAATTTATTAGCTTACAAGTTTGGCTTGACAATTGGCCCACCGCTATTTATCTCTGTAATAGGGAATGTCTCCAATGTGGCAAAACTGACCAAATCACATAGCTTTGATTAGAAAATGAAGCTGGCAAGTTTGGATATCTTTTTGTCTCAGTGGGATGTATGCACCGCAAAATCAGACAAGTACACAAACTGATCCGACATGTGACGACACCATATTAGAGTTCTAACCTCCAAACATCTTTATGCCTTTACTGTTCCTACAATACAGGTAAGCGCTGTTTAACAACTGTTTAACTATCTGACCGACACCTGTTTGCTTTAAACGAGATCTTAAAAAATAATAGGAATTTAATTTGGACCTTAAAATCTGCACAATACAACTGGTCGAATTAAAAAAGGTGTAGCCTTTAATATTATTTGTCATATTTGGGTGCTTTGTTTTGGATATTTAATTGAATTAATTTGGATAAATATTGATTTACTTTGCATTAACTACATACATAAGTAGGAGCTCCGATATGTCTGTGTTGCACACGGACACAAGCAGTGACATGAAATGGAGGTTTGTACTCTGCTTAAGGTTACGAGCACTCTGCCGGTTTGCCCTACATATACCTAGATGTGCCAAGCGCCGGTCATCTGACCATCTTCGTAGAGCGCCATGTTTTCAAATACATGATACTGCATTACCTGTTCTTGAAAATTGTGGTTCTTTAAGGGGACTTATTCACTTTTGGTTGTGTATAGCCAGAGAGTTGTTTGTTTTGTTTATATTCCATTGTATAAAATTTTATTTTTAAATTTTATTTTATCGGTAATGTGAGCGTGTAACCGCAAAACCACAGTGTTTCCTTGAGGAAGTTATGTGGTTAACAGTTGGGACTAGGACTGCCGTAGCCTAGTGGTTGAAGTACTGAACTCTGGACCTCATGGTCTGGGGTTCAAATGCCACCTCTACCAAAGCTGGCACAGTTGGGTCTTAAAGCAAGGCTCTTAACCCACAACTGCTTGAACTGTAAGACTATATGAGTTGTAAGTCGCTCTGGATAAGGGCCTCTGCTAAATGCCATAAATGTAACAGTTAAGATTTCAGATGCTGTGTAGATGGTAGTGTAATACTCATGTTTCCTGTATCTCTGACACATTTACAGAGTTTTCTCGTGAATATACCCTTTATATTTACATTACATAAGCCTAAAAAGACAATGTGTCTATGGTAAGGTCCGGTCAGCGACCATATTGATATAGTGTCCTGTTTCACAGAATGTAATGTGACCGTTAAACAGCATATACCTGTAAATGTTTCTATATAAGATTAGGATTATTAATTATGCTAGATTTTATAGGCCTCAACTCTAAACTATTTTGCAATTTAAATAAGAACATTACTAATTATGTGTTAGATTAATGGAACAGTTCCTGGCATCAGCCATAAAGATGGGTGAATATTTGGATCATTATTTAGCCTTTATTACTCGTTACTTTGATGGTATGTGTCACAGCAGGTTTCCCTGCTAATTTATGTCTGATGCTACAGTGCCTGCAAGTTGTTAATGTTTATTTTTCTCATTTGCATTGCGTGATGCTTTTGATGGATTCAGAAATGCAGTGACGTGAGATGGAAGTGAAATTGGTGGCATCAGGGATTCTGAACGTTGCTGCTGCAGGATCAGTTGTGCGACTTTTGTTGAGGTGACTTCACTTTGTTGGATTTGATAAAGCTATTTGAATTTATGTTTTGAATGAGTCAAATGGAAGCAGTTTACATGCTTAAGCAGAGCGAAGTGGCTGTTATACACAAGAATTAGAAATCCATAGTCAAGCACTGTAATGTATAGAAGACTTTGAATTGCATTACTGTAGTTTGTAGACTCTAATTTCAGCCTCTTGTTTGTGCAATATTCATGGATTTGCTTGATCGCTTGGACGATGTACAAGCTGACTTATCACTTGTAGCATAGACTACTGCGCATGCACAACAAGCCACCACAACTCAAACTGTACCTAAATGCTCTTGACTGAAGTTAAAAATGAATGAACGAACTGTGCCAGGAGACAAAACACAAACACCACCATCCTCACCATCACCGTCATTCGATTTAATTCCTAGCAGTAACTTAGATTTGAAAAGATGAATGCTGCTCAAAAGATGGCAGTCAGCTATGTTGGAAATTGGTTGCTGTTAACGACAACTCACTTATTTCACTATCTGTAAACTAGCCAGCATGCAGAATTTAATGATTTGGACAAGCTGTGGGAGTCAGCTGTCCATGACAGGCTAAAACCAGCCAAGGGACCAGCAGAAAAACACACTGTCCAAACTTCAGAATCATGCAGGAAAAAATGCCATTTGACAACAAAAGCAACAAATGTCAAGACCCAAAAAATGCAGTCACCAGTTATATCACAGTGTTGGTGTAGGAACCAGAAATTAAAGTTAGCGTTCTACCTAAAAGCTCTTAATTGAGGTTAAAAATGAATGAACAAATTGTGCCCGGAGACAAAACACAGACACCAGTCTACATTGGTGGATTTATTTGCTAGAGGTGGCTTGGCTTTGAGAAGAAGGTTGTTGCTCAAAAAATGTCAATCTGCAAATAATCCATCATGCAAAGTATGAAGATTAGAACAAATTCGTGAGTCCGCTGTCCATGCCAAGCATTAAATATTCCTTTAGTTGACATTTTGAACTTAAACAAACACAAATCAGACTCTACAAACCATTTCATTTTCATATGTCATAACACAGCTTATCTGGCATTACAACCACTGGCAGGAAGTGAAAGTACTGGAAAGGAGTTGATTACGTAGGTTTGCCCATTTTGTCTCATAGATTACACCTGACTGCTTTTAAAGTCCATTTGGATTGGTGCCTAAAATCACCTCCTCTAAGTCTCAGAAGAACCAGCACACAGCCTAATTTGTATGCATTATCAATTAACAAACTTAACAGCCGGCAGATTGATTAGATCCTCAGTTATAGAGGGTAGAGCTGAAGCGAAACATGAAACATCATACACTCTGCTTCTCCCTGTTTCTCTCTCTCTCTTACAACACACACACACCCTCCACACACACACACACGTAGACGCGTCTGCCTCTCCATTATTGTGAAGATTTTCCATTGACTACTATTAACTCTATTTATTACTAATCCTAATCTTGACATCATTAGCCTAATGCAAATCTTTTGGCTCTCAAATAAAAGTTGAATTTGTTTGTAAGCAAGGAAATAAAGAAGGAAATTCCACCAAAATGGCTCTCAAAAGTCAAAGCTATCAGGTTTAATCATTACAGGAACACACACGCACACACACACACACGCACACACGCGCGCGCACACTTTTCTTACTATACTTGAGGCCTTTCCATTAATATGAATAACAATGAAGGATTACTGCAGCTAATCAATGCTACACCTAAACGTAACCTCAGTAACCTAAAGAATAAAACAAGTCTTTTGGTGTCTCAAATAAAAGTTGGAAGAAAAATTTTCCATTTTGGTACAAAAGCCAGTTAGTGCGGACCTCACAAATGTCAGGTTTTCCTTGCATTGTAAGGTCCTCATAAGTTAGTCTTTCTAGCTTAGTGGGGATTATCTGTTGACTTAATTAATGTTGCTGTTTATTAATAAAAGTAATTGAAAGTAATGTACTAATTAATGCTATAGTTACTCTTAACCCTGTCCTCAGTTACATAAAGCAACTCTTGTGGTCATTTTATCTTTTTCAAGAGAAAGTTTTCTTTTCTTATGAGGAACAACAGAATGTCCCCACGCCATAAAGAATGTCAGATCTTTCTATGTGCAGACTTTCAGTCCTCAAAGTGATATATAAACACACACACACACACACACACACACACACACACACACACACACACACACACACACACACACACA
>JAUZSU010178196.1:0-12718 GCA_034780255.1 Parotocinclus maculicauda | reverse complement strand
TGTGACCATTCTTGACTGGCCCAGCCAGAGCCCTGACCTAAACCCAATTGAGCATCTCTGGAGAGACTTGAAAATGGGTGTCTATCAACGTTCACCATCCAACCTGACCGAACTGGAGAGGATCTGCAAGGAAGAATTGCAGATAATCGCCAAATCAAGGTGTAAAATACTTGTTGCATCATTCCCAAGAAGACTCATGGCTCTACTAGCTCAAAAGGGTGCTTCTACTAAATACTGAGCAAAGGGTCTGAATACTTATGACCATGTGATATTTCATTTTTCTGTTTTAATAAATTTGCCAAAAATTCTATTTCTATTTTTTTCTATCAAGATGGGAGTGTACATTATTGAAAAATAAAATGAACTTTTTGATTTTAACAAATGACTGCAATGAAAGAGTGATAAATTTAAAGGGGTCTGAATACTTTCCGTACCCACTGTACATATTGACAAAGCACAAATATTGTAATGCATTTAAGGCATTCCTGTTACGTGGTAAAAATTACAATTGTGGATCTGCTTAACTAAATATCAAACTAAAACTGCTTAACTAAAACTATGCTTTATCAGTATTACCCACACTATCACAGGTATGTAAAACTGTGAATATTGAGTCATCTTAAGTAACCACATCATCATAAAAACCCTGATGGGTCTGAAGCCTATTCAAGGAACACTGGGTGTAAAGCAGAGAATATATCCTGGACAGGATTCATCACTGGGTCTGCAGTGGTTTCTGGTGCAGTTCTAGGTAATGATCCTTTGACCGGCCTTCGTTGTAGCAAACACAGCCAATTGTGTTGGAGCTGGAAGGCACTGTCTGGGCTTGAACCAAGGTCACTGCAGTGATGAGCTAACATATTAGACTGCTGTGCCCCACTTTATTAATTACACTGCTCACAAATATTAAGGGATATTTAATTTTTGTGAGCGGTATATTACTGCATAATATTGAATGTTCAGTTGAAAGAATATATTGGAGCCCCTCCATGTTTTGCATGTTGTAATCAAATTAAATCAGTCAATTGGCCTGAATAAAACATTGCTCCTTTGAAGTATTTATTTGCATCTCAAATAATGAAATGAAACAGGACAAATCATTTCCTGAAATGTCACTCTAGCATTAGCATTTTCAGAAACGGCAATCTCAAGATGCCATACCTTCCCTTCCAGTTTTTCTAGTATGTCTGGATTTGATACACTTACACTGTGAAATCGAAGAGTCTGTCTTGTTTCATGAATCATGCGTGAAAAAGGCAGGTATTCTCTAAACAGCATGTCCGTGTGCTTGTTTCAGTTCCTTAAAAAAAGTAATGTTCATCTGAAGCACCATTTCTAATCATGAGGACCAACTATGCTAATAATATTTCCCAGAGCTCATGCCTGATCATTACTATAGTCTGTAGTGTTATTCCTATTTCAGTCATTCTGCCTTGGAATAGTGTTTGCTTTGGCACGCTGTATTCGGCACATAGACATTTTAAGTGATCTGTTTCTCTGTAGATTAGAGCTGATTTATTATGGGTATTATGTTACACAGAGAGAGAGAGAAATTAAGTGTTTAAACAGTTTGCCAGATGTGATTTTTTTTCCTACAATATTACACTCCTGCTGTCATGATCACATAAAGGATGTGTGATAAGCCTGATGTAAAGCTTTTAATGCTGTTAGTGAGGAAGCTATCACCATGCTATAAAATGCTACTTGGGCTGCTGGTATTTTTGTCTGTAAGAAACCTTCCAGTTAACTGACTGACTCAATGATCCCTTCTTGTTAAGTGCACTTTTGTGGGAGTACACTAGCATACACTTTATATACTTAAAATAAGGAAAGGCTATCTATATGTTCCATACATCTATATGTATGTTGTTTTTCCATACTGCCCTATATATATTTTTTTATTTGGGATGTACTAAGGGACAGCAAATTGTACACGGCAATTATGTGAGAAAATGCATGCCTAACTTTACTGTGGTTCATTGCCACTGCTGCAGTCATTTGTGTAGGTATTAAGTCAAATGTATTTTATTAACCATAGTAACCCATACTTCGTCAGCGTAATTGTCATATATTTGTCAAAACAAATACAGTGGGTACGGAAAGTATTCAGACCCCTTTAAATTTATCACTCTTTGTTTCATTGGAGCCATTTGCTAAAATCAAAAAAGGTCATTTTATTTCTCATTAATGTACACTCAGCATCCCATCTTGACAGAAAAAAACTTTTTGCCAATTTATTAAAAAAGAAAAAAACTGAAATATCACATAGTCATAAGTATTCAGACCCTTTGTTCAGTATTTAGTAGAAGCACCCTTTTGAGCTAGTAGAGCCATGAGTCTTTTTGCTCATTCAGTGCTGCAATGAAACAGGGTGAAAAATGCAAGGGGTCTGAATACTTTCTGTACCCACTGTATATAGCAAAAACTGATCTGTTAGAGAATACAACTGCAAAAACAGCTGCAAGTGGTAATGGCGATACAAAACCAAGACAACTGGATGGTGGTTAACTTAATAAGCATTATTATAACCTATACATTTGTATTATTGTTCTATACTATATTAAACTAAAAGGCTGAAATTATATTCAAATTACTTAATGTACAGTGACGCCAAAGAACCATTTAAAAATCATTCTACTGATGGTAGAACTTGTATTACTTGAATAAAATCTGTCAGAGGTTTTTTGTCATTATCTTAACCATACGCTTTACTATGCAGCATTAATGTACTGTCCACCTTATTATAGACAACATGTTATTAACATGTACTCCTGCGGGCTGTACAGGACAGTTATTTAACAGATAAGGTATAAAGAAGCAATGTGCCTTTATCATCTTGTAACAAGAGTATTATATGACTAACAACTTTGACGTCAAAAAGCCTGAATTGTAACGTAGAATTGATTTGAATTCTTTTACTGTTTAAGTCTCCATGGTTTGGCTCTCCAGTACCTCAGTGATATTATTGTTAGGTACATTCCACCAGATCAGCGAAACGCAACATCCTGGTCATAATGACCACCCGGCAAAAGAGTGGACGTGACCTTTTTTTATTACGGCCCCTTATTATTATTATTATTATTATTATTGTTATTGTTATTATTATCTGTTTAGATTTTACGTCATCTATTATTGCATTTGTACTGATAAATATTGATATTTTAAATATTTGTACTACTTTTATGTATTAATTTGTTTTTTAAAATCATTTTATTTCTATTCTTTGGCTTATGAAAGACACTTATAGATGTGGAGGACAGATATGCATTATTATTGCATTATCCAGAAATATATTCATGTTAATAAGAGCTTTTTGTAATAAGCTTTTGTTTTCATTGTTTTTGAATTTGCTATAGCTACAGCTTCATGGCAAAGTGTGGTATGAAGAATGTAAATAACATTTTAATAAGCACTTATAGAAACCCAAAAATTCCTTCTCACAGCAGCCATTTGATTTTGTTTATTAAGAACTGTGATGTAATTCCTCCTGGCTGTTAGATTTGGCTGAAAGTATTATTTATTTGGACATGGTGGCATGAATATTGATGGGCCATCCGCACCCTGTTCCCCATGTGTGCACAAACTATATATAAACCCCAAAGTTGACATAAAACATATGCAGTTGTTACCAAGGGGTCAGGAATTGGATGAATAAGGAAAAAAAACAAGATTTAATTCTAAAATAGTTATTCCTCCTGCACCGAGGTCCTGGAGCGTGTGCGTGCGTGTGCGTGCGTATCAAATAACCAATACCAAAATACTTACTGGACTAGGTACTAATATACTACATTGTAATTCATATTTAAATTTTTCGTACTAATTAATTGCAAATTATTTGCAATGGCAGACAGAACTAAATATGCCATAAAATGTGTCTCGGGTGGCGTTAAATGAAGTGATACTAAAATGAATGCCATTTTCAACTAACACTTCTTCCCTTCATTGATCTCTGTTCAGGTGCAGTCCATTTAGTTTCTAAAGGATAATGGCTTTTAAAGGACATGTGTGTGGAGATAAAATGTAGAGGGCAAGAGGGCAGAAATTATTTAGTTCTCTAATGTGAATTGTAGTGCTTTTTCACCTCCCCTTTAGCTAAGAAAAAAAAAACATTCATATGACCTTGATGAACTCTGTCATGGTTGAGTCATCATTACTATTGATTTCTCGTCACATTTTTGTGCAGAGCAATTGGTCTGCTGTGTAACACTTAGGTTGCATATTGGAATTGAGATTTTCTAATTAAGTACAATTACTAACCAGTGCTAAATAAATAAACAATGAATTTATAATATTATATAATTTATGTATTATATAATCACAAACATTTATTTTCTTTGTATATTGTGAAATGGGTAAAAACTAAGAGAAATAATAATATAGTTACTGGGCCTTATTCTTAAAATATAAGCAGACTGAATAAACTTTTATTCAATGTTTTTACTCCCAAAATGTAAGTACAAAAAAATTGTACTGACCTGGTCCTGACTACGCGAAAAGTGTTCATGATGTCTAAAAAACACCAAAAGTGGCATTGGACATAACTGCTGGAAGTACTGACTAATTAATTATATACTACTGTATAAATTATTATAGGAATTATAATGACAGTACATAATAGGAGTTTTAGATAGCATAATCTGTCTTATACCTTGCCATTAGGTTAATTTACAGGTTGAAACAACAGCTGGAAGTCAAATGAAATGTGCAATTGATTTGTGATGTAAAATGTTATCTTCTAAATATTGGCCAGGTGGAATCTTCAGATGCAGCATGGCTAACAGACATTTGGAGAGTCGTTTTTAAAGATGGCTCATTTATATGAAACATAAGGGGCTAGAATATTGTTAGTTCATATAGTCTACATCTAATTAGCTGTCAAGCAGTTTTTTTTTCAGAAAGACGCTTAATGATGCAATCTTCCAACTGCAATGTATGTAATCCAGTCCAGTTGGTGGTGATTAATGCACCAATATGGTATGCCAATCACAATAAAAGAATAATTTTTGTTTGTATTATATCAGTCTACGAGTGCATAGACCGATACATTCGTTGCGCTGTTGTGCATGGCTACTAGCAGACAGTTGGTTTAACCTGTCTGTAGCCTGATCCAGCTATTTATAGTCATTTAGTCATAATTAACCCTGCCATAAGACTATGGATTATGTTACAGTAAATGAAAGCGGCACCTTCCAAAGTTGAATGGACACTATACCCTCTTAAAAGGCCAGGCTTACCTTTAAAGGTTGCCCAGTTGTCTGTGAATGCCACGCTGTTTTCAGAGCACCACTTGGATAACCCGCAGTTACCAATAATCTGCTTAAGGCTTTGTCACCTCGCAACACTGGGATGTAGCAAGAGAACATATCTGCATCAGATAACCTTCACTACTTTACACACCTCTGTGAAGTTACCTTAAAATTGGTGAAAATATATATAATTAGTCTACAACTAATGATAATATGTAATCATTAGAATCTAAGGTGCTATGTAAAGGCTGGCGTCCTGACTCCTAGGATATAATTAATCATAATTACAGGTGTCCCTAAGGGAGTAGCTAATTTCACATGTTATATAGCCAGAGCTCTTTAAAGAAGCTACTCAATGGGTGTTTCACTGGGAAAAATAAACCTGTTTAACACACGAATAGGTAAGAAGTGGTGCGCCTGTGACTAGCTACAACTTTACAGCTATTACAGAAAAAATAACACTGACAGACAATACATAACTAAACATGCCACACTCATCACAAAAAAACAAGTTTTGAAAAATCCATATTAAAACAATGATTGAATGAAAAGTACTTAGCTACAGCCATTTCTGTGGAATGCCAGCAATGTAATTTTCCAGCTATATGTGCACATTATAAATCTTAATATAGTGAAAATAACATTTTTAAACTTCTGCGCGAGTTATAACACCACCAACACTGTGTAAATTGAGTTGGTCCCTACAAACAGGTTGACTGAGCAAACAATAGTGATCATGAAAGCTGTGAGCAATTGGTCAGTCTGTGCATTTGACAACAATCTCAAGTTTTACACAAACTGGCTTATGTGGCAGGGTAGCATCTTATTTGGTACTTCTGAAGCCATACGGCAAAATCTTTTATGGAGAGATAAGACCAAGTTTGAACATTCTACACTGAAATACAAGCTTTGTTTTTGGCAAAAGCTAAACATGGCATTAACCAAACCTACTGTAAAGTTTGGTCTTGGCAACATTGTTTTGTGGGTATTTTTTTCCAGCAGAGCCTGGCAGTTGGTCAGGATTAAAGCTGATGTTGCCATTTATACCTCAAAATCTTGAGGAGAAACATGTGGCACTCTGCTGAAGATGAGCAGGTGGTTCAGTTTTCAGCATGACAGTGACCCTAAATAAACTGCCAAAAACAACTAGCGCAGTGGCCTAAGGAATCTGTTTGTCCTTGACTATCAAAGTCAGAGCTCTGACTTAAATCTATGATTTAAAATCTGTAGATAAACTTGAGAAGAGCAGTGCAAATATTCTAGATATGCAGACATATCCAATATGACACATTAATTATCTGAGCTGTTTTTTTTTGGGTTTTTTTTGCATTAATTATTTGAATGTTGTGAGGTAAACTGTGCAAGTAAGATTTGGAGAAAAAACATGGGTTTTGATAAAACAAAATTGTGACAATATTTTTAAAAAAAGTTATGCTCATAAGCACTGTACACACAGTTTATTAAATTTACTTAGCTTGTTACGGACTCTGTATTGAATTTGAGAATCCGAATGAAACTCTTGGGAGTACAACAGATAATGTTGGCACTCCATTTCTCTGGCAAGCCAAGCTTATTCCCCATGGCCAATTGATTTGTACGCTAAACTGTCACTGAGTATCAGAGTGTGAGATGCCCAGTGGTAAGCCAGTTGACTAACCCCCTGTCTAGGGTGCATTACCATCTTTACCTCATAACAAAGCTTATTGAGGCAGAAATACATGGAAGAATGAGGCCTTAGTGATACAAATTTAATCCATACGAATAAAAGCCATCCATGTACACTGCCTATAAAAATTAGGGAATATTTGAAAATGAATACGAAAAGGATCCCACAAGAACTACTGGACAATCTGATCTTGTCCATGTCGCATCACTGTCAGTGTGTTTTGGCAGTCAATATGTGGCACCATTGTCCTATTTGAGATGCTTCTGTTTACCCCCATGAATGTCACTACCTACTCAATCAAATTATTGAGTTTATAATCGAACAACGTTCTTTGACTTTTCATTTGCTTTTCTGATTATCTTGTTTAAATAAATAAAACCAAATGCTTCTTTTTTGAATCGCTTAATATTCATTTGACATGTCCCCTATTTTTTGTGAGCAGTGTATTTGATTTTAGGCACTCAACTCTGCAGAATCAGGGATCTTCAAAATCTGATCAAAAAAACATTTAGACTTCTGTAAATCACCTGTTTGTGTAATAGGTGCCATTTTAATATGGCATTTAAATAGTACTTAGTGTGTTGCGCATCTTTTTCAAATGAAACAAGATCTTCATGTACCTTTATATTACTACAATTATATTACAAATCACAGTTTATTACCATATACACTTAATAGCCACTTTGGGGATTTCAGACCCACAACAAATCGTTGTTGCATAGATTTCACTACGTGGTCAAATCAATGTGTAGGAATACTGATCCATTTGGACAGAACAGCTTCTTTCAGGTGACACAAATAAGATGGGAAATTCTACCTCGTCGCAGAGATGCTCTGTAGAATTGAGATCTATGGACTGTGAAGTCCAGGGAAGCAAATAAATCTCACTGTCATGTCCATGGCTATACGACTGGTGGCATGGTGCATTTTTTTTGCTGAGCATGCCCTTCTGTCATAAGTTAAACAGCAGGAATAAACTTGGTCAACCACAATGCTTAGGTAGGTCTTACTGTCCAAACATCCATCCAGACTTATCACAGGACCCAGGGTGTGCTAACAAAACATTTCCAACACCCTTGCTTAACCTCCACCAGCCTGAAATGTTCGAGAATGACAGGCAGTAATGATCAAATCATGTACCTTGTGACTAATTCTGACCTTTTTGTTAGTATGGTGCAACAGAATCCACTGTTTCCCCGCGACATCAATGGCACTCAATGCTTGCAGGTTTTGAAATACCGACCCCGTCTAGCAATGATGAGCATGCCTCATAGGAAGTCATTCCACTCACTCAAGAGTCTTTCTAATGTGGATTCACACCTAAAATTATCTTATACTGCATTCAAGGGTCATTGTCTAATTTTCATATAGGGAATCTTCAGTTGTGAAAGGGCATCTTTTTTTTATCATTAATATAAATTTTTTTATTTAATTTTTTTATTTTAACTGAATGTAGAACCATAACTACTACTATGGAACCATGACTGACCAGGTATTTCTGTAGTGGATCATTTTCATCAATTCGTAGATTTAAACACCATTTAAAGTCTTTTCAACATGCAAAAGTGCAGTTTGTGAAGATGATGGCTATTTATTTCAGATCTTAAACTGGAAGATTTTTCTTTTTGGAGAGTCCAACATACATTATGGATATGAAGTTGTTTTTGGGATGTATACACAGGTTATTTTGTTTTGCATATTTTAACGCCCAGCATTAAAACAGTTAAATCCAGCTGCAAGTTTTTACTGATGATGTGCCTTGTGATGTGCTTCAGGGCTTGATTTGCTAACTTTAGCAGCAGCTTCATTGCTGCTCTGTGACGGCGATAGCAGCTGTGAGTGCTCGGGCAACCAGACAAAGGATTTTTATCTCTGGGCCAGCCAGTGGCATCTGTTTGTGACTGTATGTGGGTGTTTGTGTGTAAATTCATTTTCTGTGTGTCACACTTCTGATGAAATCCCCTGCCTCATTTGTGGGAATTAATGTTTACAACTGCTGCTATTCCCTTATTCTTGTTCTGCCCTTTCCTCTTCCTCTCTGCTCCATATCGGGCTCATTCACTTCCTCTCATTTCCCATACCCAAATATCTGTTATTCGTCCCCCAAACTCAAATGCTTTGGTCAACTCCCCTCAAGCACCACAGACAGTGCATTAGCATCCATCTAAAGCTACTGAGGCTGAGCAAGGATTGGATCAAACAGTTTGCATAATTAGACTTTAAAACCACAAAGACAGCAGCAGCCTTGATTTCAGTATGTGATCTGCTTGTATTAGCATGGATTGCCAGGATTAGCGAAACAGCTAGTCTACATGGCACTTGGTGTCATGGGTTAGGCTGGTCTGATGTTTAAGAGGCTTTGTACCGTATTACAGCTATGCTACAGCATGGAACTTCCTAGAGTGATCATTCATTCATTCATTCATTCACGTCATTTAGCAGACGCTCTTCTTTAGAGCGACTTACAATTAATACAGTCTTACAATCCCAGCAATTTTGGGTTAAGGGCCTTGCTCAGGGACCCAAATATGGGTACCTTAACCACTAGGCCACCACAATTCCAGCATCTTATCTGTAGTCTAGTAAGTTGGTTTAAATACACTGCAAAAATTAGGGGATAGTTAATTATGGGATATTTCATTTTAAATCATCACCTCATTTTTGTGAGCGGTATACTTGGAATGTAATGTAGTGTAGTGAAGTAATTGAGGTTTAGTGATTTACCAAGAGCTTAGATGTAATGATCTGCAGGGTTAACACTGAGCAGGATAATGAAACCTGGGGTTGGACCATGAGCTAATAGTGGCAATTGCTTGTATGACTTTGAAAATGAAGTTACCCGTTTTCTCTCAATGTGGAGAGAACAAAACACAAATTCAAGGGATTGCACTATAATGAATGGATAACACTTCGTGGTATAGTGTATATATAGTACTGTGTTTCTTTGTAGGAACTGGGCTGAAGGAATAAAACACATAAGAAATAAATGAGTCTCACTAAATTTAAATGTGACATTACACTGCATGCAGTAAATGAGTCAACGATGTGTTCCAACAGGAGTTCAATGGAATTTTTATTCATCATTGCTTATTTGACAAGCAGCTCCGATGACGCAGTGGAAAGAGCCAGATTCTGAAAACAGTGTTTAATGGCCTGGGTTCAGATTCTGGGTCATGCTGGCAAAGTGAATGTCAGGCAGTGCATTTACCAAAGTAAAATCCAACTGCTGTGGTTGCACAGGGTGCTCCTAGCGCTGATGCCAACTAAGTCCAGATAAATTGGAATGGTTGTGTCAGTAAGGCTATCTGGCATAAAGCTGTCATATCTTATATGCAGATGAGGATGCACCTCAGTGTCAGCCCCTGATGGGAACAGCCAAAAGAGCAACATCACCACTTGACAAATGTTGTACCTTATAACAGAAAGGTTATCATGGCATGTTTGGAGACAGACTTGTAAGGCCAAGATGATATTTCTTTGCGGAGATATATTCAGCAGTGAGAGTACAGAGTTTTTGTGTTTTTCCATCCCATCTGTCTTGGTGTACATGGCACAGGTTTTTATGCACACACAGTTTAGTCAGAAGATGCTTGTGTGCCAGCATGGATGTTACACACACAGAGATACATTTTTCTCTCCATCAGCATTGTCCTTATCTAAAACGGTGTTCTGAATAGTATGAGAAAAATAGGTCAGACAAACACATTCGCTTGGTCTTAAATAATTTTAAATTAGGTTATGTAGTCAAAATAAGCTGTTTAAAATAACCTAAAACCTAGCAAAGGTTACCTGCTGCTGTTTTGTGTCGAATGAATTGTAATGATAAGATCTAGTTTTATTCCAGTAATTTTCCACTGTGCTCAATGATTTGCACTGTGATATTAGCAACTATTACATGCAGGTATGCTATGTTTAACATCCAAATTACTTTGACTGAAATGAGCATTGACCAGACATTAACATAGTAACACAGTTTTTTCGGCAACTTTAATGTAATATAAAGAGTATTTTCAAAAAAGGACTGCATGCGAACGATACCTAAATTCATCAGAGTTACTGCTGAAAACACAAGCGCACCACCACCATCTACACAGCACCTTTAATGCCATTGTGTCAGAAACCTAAACTGTTATACACATGGTATTTTTTTATTTTGTTTAGAATATACAGATAGGGGGGGTCAGGGTTGTGGTGGAGCTTGACCTTAATAGTAGCACACAATGCAAGGAGGGAGCAAAGCCTATACAGGGTGCCAGTCCATCTTGGGGCACATCTACATGCACTCAAACTGGGACACTTTATATACGGTACCTCATACAGGCATTTGGAATTTGGGGAGAAAAAAGGTTATGTAGAGAATACCCTCAGAGACATGGGCTGGACCTGTGAGATGACATAATGAGTCTGTTTTTCATAGGGAGTGTTATGGTGTTTGCTAGCATTATTACAGCATTATAATGACTATACCACTGTAGTAGCACTATGGGCTTAAGGCATTTCTGTCTAGTCTTGTGCAGCTCCAGTGGCTTGAATGATTAGATTCAACTGCTGGATATGGAATTTCTTGGAGTACTAGGCTTAAGTCCCACATGGCAACTTGAAGGTCAGGTAATGCATTTATGGAATGCTGCAATGTACTTGTGGCTTAGGCTTCAAGACCCTCCATTGTGACCATGATAAGACTAAAAAAGGGGAGTGCATTAAGTGTTGTGGTACCTTATTTCAAAACGGTAAGCAGTTTGGGAGGAGTTTAAACGAGCACTATTTTTAATATAAGCGACAATAACTGGACCATTCACAGTCAGGAGGCTTACTCAAAATAAAAAAAATGAGTAAGATACAGTGGGTACGGAAAGTATTCAGATCCTTTAAAATTTTTCACTTTGTTTCATTGCAGCCATTTGCTAAAATTAAATACATTTATTTTATTTCTCAATAATGTACACTCCGCATCCCTCCTTGACAGAAAAAAAGACATAGATAATTTTTGTAAATTTAAAAAGAAAAACTGAAATATTACATGGTCATAAGTATTCAGACCCTTTGCTGTGACACCCATCTAACCCACACTGTCCATTTCTTCTTATCTTTCTTTATATGGTTCTGCCCAAGGAGCTCAGAGACAGAATTGTGGCAAGGCATATATCTAGCCAAGTCTACAAAAAAATCTGCAGCAGCCAAGGTTCGTAAGAGCACAGTGACCTCCATAATCCTTAAATGGAAGAAGTTTAGGATGACCAGAACTCTTCCTAGACCTGGCCGTTCAGCCAAACTGACCAATCGTGGGAGAAGAACCTTGGTGAGAGATGTAAAGAAGAATCCAAAGATCACTGTGGCTGAGCTCCAGAGATGCAATAGAGAGATGGGGGAAAAGTTCCGCAAAGTCAACTATCACTGCAGCCCTCCACCAGTCGGGGCTTTATGGCAGTGGCCCGTTGGAAGCCTTTCCTTAGTGCAAGAAAACCCATATAGAGTTTGCCAAAAAACACATGAAAGACTCCCAGACTATGGGAAATAAGATTCTCTGGTCTGAAGAGATAAAGACGGAACTTTTTGGCGTTAATTCTAAGTGGTATGTGTGAAAAAAAAATTAGGCACTGCTCATTACCTGCTCTATACAATCCCAACAGTGAAACATGGTGGTGGTTTTTCAGCTGCAGGGACAGGACGAGTGGTTGCAGTTTGAAAGAAAGATGAATGTGGCCAAGTACAGACATATCCTGGAAGAAAACCTCAGACTGGGCCGAAGGTTCACCTTCCAACTAGACAATAACCCTAATCACATAGCTAAAATAACAAAGCAGTG
>JAUZSU010178185.1:2360-12718 GCA_034780255.1 Parotocinclus maculicauda | reverse complement strand
ATTTTGCTATCAGAGAGATTTATATATATATATATATATATATATATATATAAATCTCTCTGATAGCAAAATGAAATAATCCAAGCAAGCAAACAAATAAAAAATAGTTTGTTTTGTTAGAAAACCCATGAGTTTTCCATGAGAGAGTGAAGCTGTGGACATTTGCCTTTGCCTCTTCATTTGTCAGTTAAAAATATTGGGGTTTTTTTTGACAGGAGATGTGAATGAATAAGACTTTTTTGAATGGCTTGATTTCTGTCTGTTAATTTAGTCTTTTGTGCACAATTCTGACGAGTTTATTTTTTTTAATGTTTTTTTTTTTAGACTGGAATTTTTTCCACAGCTAGTAAACTCGTATGACCGTATGCTAATTCAGCTACTTTCTTCACACTATAGCCTTTGCCATCCCAAAATGCAATCACAACATTTTGCCAATCTTTAACATCTGCTTTGTGGCCTATTTTCCACACACATCCTGTCACACACCCTGCAGGTATTTGTATTTATTGATACTGATTTTTTAAGATTAATTATTTTTAATTAAAATGATCAATACTACTGTACAGGGTCGCACATTTATTTTATTTTGTCCCACTAACCAAGAATTTAGTGGATAGTGAGAATATTTTACTTAGACTAATTTTATTTTTCTTTAGTGATTTGGATGATGTTGTTATTATTACTAATAATATGGTTTTCCATTTTGTACCCTGTCTGCCCCAGGACCCTACCGTCCTTTGGTATTACAATAATGTGGAATAAATCCATGCTTTGTGCACAGCTCTGGCACCCTGCTCTCTTTCTCAGTGCGATATGTGCTAACCCTGGAAGAGAAGAGAGGAGCTTTTGTCCCAACCACTGCCACAGAAAATACATCATTTACTCTTACAGGGGCACAGGGGGAATTCAACCGTCAGCCGTCAGAGTTGGAAATGGACAGAAAAAGCTGTTTTGTGTCTTCAGGCGTAACAGCGTAAAATAAAAGTAAAAAAACAGAAAAACTATTTCCTCTATGGCAGACAATAGAGTGTCTGTTCGGTTCCAATCCATATTATCCCTACAGTAAAGGTTGTTGACATTGACTTCAGATGCTGTTTGTATAACTGTGGTTGCACCATTGTGGTAGGGGAGAGGCTGCATGGTTTTGTCTTTTCTGCTCTTTTCAGCTGCTGGCCCTATTTTGACTTTGTTTTTAATGTCACTTTGTGCCACTTCTTTCCTTGACCAAATAAGGGGAAGAGTTTACACGTCTGTGGATTGGTTGGGTTTCTACCAAGGTTAATGTTTCTGAGGCTTTTACTGTAAAAGAGAAACCTAAAAAGTAGAAGGCAGCTACCTCACATGGATAATAAATTGTGCACAGCCTCTAAGTACATAAAAATGTCAGTGGTTTTCCATTAACTTTAGTGGTAGCCTTAGGCAAGACATGTTAATGTGTGAGTGTTCATGTGTAGTTGCTCAACAATTAATCATGTTTTATGTGTAGAAAAGTACAATTGCAATACGAACCACCCTTTTTTAAAAGGGCGCAAGCGCTTAGAGCAGTTGCTTCGCAGCTCCAGGGATCTCCACTTTGATCCTGAACTTGGAATTTGCATGGATTGTAGTCCTCTTGGAATCCCCATGGGTTTACTCTGGGTACACTAGTTTCCACCCGCATTCCACAGACCTTCTTAGTATAATTGGTTCAGTGTCTGACTAGTATTGATGTACCTGTCTTAAATAGCCATTCATGCTGATATATCATTAAATAAACAAATCCATAAGTACATTCCGAACAATACATTGTCAGCATACCTAATCAGATCCCAATGCTGGAGATGGATGCTTAGGTTAGAAGCCCCTTCCTGAGTGGGTGTTTTGATTGGTGGACTCAAGACTTAGATTTGTGAATCAAAACTTGTAGATGCGATAAGGATTATAACTCATATTTGAAATTACGTTTTTTACTTGAGGGAAAATGTTGTCGATTTGCATAAGACATTTGCACTTTTTTTAAAAACAGACTCTGAAACTCTGAAAACAATATAACAGCTTTGTGACATTTACCATCCGCATAACATTCTATAAATTAGGATTTTGGCAGATATGGACGTTGACTAGACACTACCGTAGTCATGTAGTTTAGATACTTTGCATATAAATGTGTTTGGTTCTAAACTTTCAATAATTTTAATAAATTTTTAAAACACTATAAAAACATTTTGTACAATAATGTACTGTACATTACTGTAATTCTCATTTGTATAAAAAAACTCGAAAATGAAAACTGAAGTAAAACAATACCAAGTTTAGTTTCATCCTTTCATGCCTACAATTCTGTTTTTTGTCAGCAGGTGTTGCAAGGGTTTTCTCATACTAGTTGTCTGTCATAGCGATGTAAATTGAGTATATAAGACAGATTTTTATCCAATTGTAATTCTTTAGACCTCAGCTGTTAAAGATAATAAGTGTTGATCGGATGGACATTAAATAGCGCATATGTGTACTCTTTGATTGAACGTAAATCCTGCAAAATAACTTTGAGACCAAACTATACTTCCTATCAGCAAAGATACCTTGAACTAATTTTTAAATTGCCTTGACACTGTAAGCCAAAAAATTTTATTTTTCATCAATGTGTAAGGATTTAGTTTATTTCGGGTTATATTTGTGTACTATGTTCTCTCAGTGCTCACATGTTCACTAATGGGTTGTATCCTTTGCAGCAGCTTTAACAACGAGGGATCTCAGACAAGCCCAGTAGAAGCTCCGAGCCAATCAGCAGCAGCAGCAACGGCACCCTCTGCTACGACATCATCACCCTCATCTTCTTACTCGTCTGCCTTCTGTCCTGTCCTGCCTGCCAGACAGATTGTGGAGCGACAGCCACGGATGCTTAACTTCCATATAGAGTATCGCACGCGCTCTGTAGAGGTGGTGGTGGAAGATACTAGTACAGTGGGTAAGTATGGAACAGGACTAAGTTTAATAAACAAATATATTTATTTATTTATTTTCTGCAAACTCGTTCCGGAAGGCCATTCAGATTAAGATTTGTTTGAAGTCCGATACAGTTTTTTTTAGATGCCTCCTGAGGTTGAGGTCATATTAGTACGCTTTAGTGATGTTTGAAGTCGGTAGTCTGATTAAAGAAACATTTGAATTTTGAGGTTCCACTGTACAGACTTTATTCTTATATTAGCTGAAAAATCAGAAAACTTATGCAGTTCATTTGGTAATTTCTGTCACAGCATATCTTTGACCTACCTGTCTGTAATGTTAGTATTTGGAAATATAAACCATGCTCCTTTTATCCCAAGTCCAAAAAAGGAAAAATCTAGATGGTGCAACTTTTCTAATTAACTTTGTATCTAAAGTGTATTTTAGTGAGCTTTTTATAATGCCATACTGATGCATCAACAAATCAGTGAATCCACAGTAAGACACAGTGTGTATGAGTGAAATTTCTTCGACGATTGTTTCCCAATATTTGGGATGGGTAGACCAATAAAGGTCACTGCAAGAGTAAAGCGTGTAGTAGTTCACAATATCACAAAGAAAGCCAGGTCAACTGAAGGCCTCTCACACTGACTTGTGTTTGTTCTGTTTTGCTGCATCTGGGCCAGTACTGCTTGCAATTATTATTATTAAATAATGAATTCTGAATTATACCAGCAAGTGAAATGTCAGGATATCTGTTTGAGTACTGAATCTCAATAGAGTGTTTTTATGCAGCAAGACAGTGACTCTAAGAACACAAGTCATTCTACCAAGAATGGTAAAATAGTGAGATAATATTTCGAACTGGCCAATTCAAACTCCTAATCCAATAGCAATGTTGTATAAGGACCTGAAGGAAGCAGTTTGTGAGAGGAACACCTTCGAGTTGAAGCTGCTCTGTACAGAGGAATAAGCCAAATTTCCTCCAAGCTGATCTGCTGCTTCAACAGTTGGCGAAACGCTTAGTTGCCGTTATTGTTGTACAAGAGGGTCACACCAGATGCTGCAAGAAGTGGTCCACATGCCTTTGTGACTCAAAGATTTGTAATGTTACTTCATTTTCTTAATGAGTAAATTACACATTATAATATTTTTGTCTCATTTGTTTAATTAGGTTCTTTTTATCGACGTTGAAAATCTGACGTTTTAGGTCACATTTGTAAGTATAACTATATGCCATGGCTTTGACAACCCTGGACAAATTATGTTTTAGGTTAATGCTAATGCTTTAGGGGATCAATTTATATATTACAAATCTCATGGTGTGTTCCTGACAGAAGCTATGTTTGCATCAGTTAGAGATTCAGCTAAATGATGCAAACATAGCTTCTGTCAGCTGTCAGATCATTTCCTCAACATCGTGAGTAAGGTGACGCATCATCCGTTGTTCAGCTATTCAATTGTCTTGAATTGCAAAACTGGAGATCTCTCGCAAAAAAAAAAAAGTTTAATTAGGAAGAATTTAGAATGGCAGTTCCTTGAACCCAAGTATGTTTCGGCACAAGCACAGATGACCTAAACTCTGAACAGGTTTATCTGTCTGACAATTTTCTTGCTGCACATTATGTCCAACAGCAATCTGGGTAAAAGATTGAATTGAAAAAACTGTGACAATAAACAATCACAAGTTAAAACATGTATGCCAGTGTGACCTTAATTAGCTAATTAAAACCCCATCCGTATTGAGCAAAACGGGGTTCTTTTACATGTGCTACTCTGTGTATTTTGTTTCTGTCTGGATTGGCCATGTGGTTGCATTTCTCCCTTTACCCCTGAGAATACTGTAGGCAGAATTGTCTACTGTTTTTCTCCCAACTCAGCTGTTCTCTGATTATTGTTATTCTTGTCCAAATCTATATCTCTGTTTTTAGGACAAACACCCTGAAACCCCAAATGAAAGCTTAAAATGCTTGCTGCTGCACTATTTAATAGGTCGGAATGCTGAGTGGACTTTATTTCTTTTAATTATTATTATTGTTTTAAGAATCTGTTTTATTGGGCCATCATCTTGCATCACGTCAGTTACAGAGTAGTGATATTTGTTCATTTTTTCAACACCAGTAATCAAAACTTAAATAAATAATTCTAATAGAACAGCACAAACCAAAAAAACCCAAAAAAAAACCTCCCTATGTTGGTCCCCCATAAATGAAATGCTGAGTGGACTTGATGATTAATTCTGACTTGATTATAAAGAGAAAAACAAATGCAATTTCTATAATTTATTAAGGAATATGCAGCTATAAAGTTTCATCTTATTTGTAAAAAATGCAAAACCTGTTGTTTTAGTCTTCTGGAAATAATGACTGGTTTAAAATTTGACCTCAGTTGTCTTTTTACTTAGTAAAACTAAATTAATTAATTAATTAATTAGTGTGTGCTAGTTCTCTAGACTGGCATGTGTTTGTCACAAATGTATAACTAAAGTTAGCAGAACTTAATTTAGCTGTTAAATTTGCCATTTTAATTTAGTAATAAATAGATCTGAACAGGTTAACTACTGTTATCTCATACAGTTGTGTTGTACTGTAGTGCACCTTCCTCACTTGTTAATGTCTTTGCTCAATAAATTGACTTTGTAGCAAAAAAACAGTGAACCAACCGATACTGTTAGAGAAAACATTTAAAGAGCCCAGTAGCTTTATTTTAAAATATTCTTTGTAATTGGCAGATGTAACTTTAGTAATAGATTGTCTGTGTAGCTTGTGTAGCACATGCATTTCTCAGAATTATTTCCAGTTCTTTCATCACCCCTTCTTTAAAGTTCAGAGAAATTGATTGCACATGGCTGCATTTTTTATCTGCTTAAACCGATGAAGCTTGATTTAGTTTTTATCTACAGTACATTACAATTGCAGTAACAGTTGTGTTTTCTCATAAAAAACCCCTTACTCATTTTTTTTTGTGTAATACCCTTTGCTTTGTTGCCCACACAGATTCAGCTGTGACACTTTCGAGGCATCTCGACCTAGAATAAGTTCGGTTTTCTTCGAAAACAAAAGTCATTGTGGTATTTCAGAGTAATCTCGACTTCAACTAATTCTCTGAATTCCACTGAAACATATACAGTGCTTGGTAGAGCCACAGTAAACAGATGTTTTTTTTTAATTGGTTATGGGTTTGATTGCTTTAACCTGTTGGACCTAGTTGATTTTCTGGATTTTTATAACTTAATCGACTCTGCAATGAATCAGAACTGGTGTTCGATCTACAAAGACTATATTATCCTTGTGTTAGATGTTAGTTTTTTTCTGTTGATCTGATCTGCATAAGCAATTTATGTAACAATGCAATATAGTGCTCACAAAAATGAGGGCATTTTTCATTTTGAAATAAGTATTTATTATTATCTACTCTTGCAGCAGGTTTAAGTAGTCTTGTATTCCACATTCTTTCAGGTTCTGGAATGCTTTCCTGGTACGTTCTGCCCCACTTTAATCCATGCCTATATGCTAAGACATAAAGGACCAACACATTATTAGACAGGTGGCAATAATGTGCTGCTGAAACAGTCTGAGGCACTGAGACTTTCGACCGCTGGGAGTCTCGTTGTGGCATCTGGCACCCAGACATTAGCAGCTCATTCTTTAATTCCTCTAAGTTGTAAGGTGGAGCTGCTGCAGAATGGTTAATTCATGGTTGTGTTATTTCAGCACATCCCAAATTGCTCGGATTGAGATTTGGGGCATTTAGTTACCACCTCGGAGGCCACCTTGGTTCGACATCTTGAACACTTTGTCTCTTTGTTGCAGTGTGCATTATCCTACAAAACAGGTCACTGCATTTGAGTTATAAGCCACATATATGACCACGCTAATATCCCGGTCCAGGGCTTCCCTGCAGAACATTGCATTACAGAGCATTACACTAGCATCATTGTCTTTTTCCCACAGTGTACCCTGGTGCCATCAGTTTCCATCGTAAATTCTGTACATATTTCCAGAAAACTGTATGATGTAATGAAAATGCATTCTGGGATCAGTTGATCCTCAGATTAGCCAGTGAACAGCAGTGGCACATGGTTTGCTATACCTGCCAATTTCACACCTAACACATCAGCTGTTGGGATTGTGGGAGCCTAGTGGTTAAGTCACTGGACAATGGACCAGAATTTCCAGGGTTCTAATCCCACTTCTACAAAGCTGTTACTGTTGAGTTCTTGAGCAATGGACTTAACATACTATTGCTTAAATTATAAGATTGTATCGGTTTTAAGTCACTTAAAAGATGAGGATAGGAGCATCTGCTGATTGTAAATTGTATTTAAAACCGTTTGCTGACCGTCTAATGCCAGACCTTTTATTTGCACAATTGTAATGAGAAAATCAACTCTGTTTGCTTCATATACGAATGGTCGCAATCTGGGGTCACAACTGGAATCGGCAGACCATAGGCAGAAATTACAGAAGGCTCACGAGGGTTTCCTTTATATTTATATAAAGCATCGTTGGTGTTTCTTTCAGAACCATCTAAAGAAGTGTTTTTGTTTATTTGCTATTGATAAAATATTTAAAAGCTGGATTATTCAAATGCTTGCACTTTTGTAAGCTAATGCTAAAAATATGTCAAAAAAAGTACACTTACTGAGATTACACTGCATGACACACGCACACCATCTGGTGGTAAATGAAATTACGGTCCCACAGCACAACAAACAAATGAACAACAAATACAAAAAATGGCTGTAAATATTTTTAAAGAATTCATAATCATGTGATCTACTATTACTCTACAGTATACTTGATCTGTTAGATCTATTAGAATATTGTTACATCTATTTATCTATTAAAATACAAGCAGTACAAAGTCTCAGTGTCTAGTTTATTTATATCACACGTTTTACAACAAAGCATTGTCTCGAAGTAGCTTTACAGCTATCTAGACTCATAGTCTCAACTGAACCAAAGTCAAATGCAACAGTGGATAAGAAAAAAAAACTCCTAAAGGTGTTGAGGAAGAGGTTTTAAACAGGCTTTTGTGGGAACCCATTCTTTGAGCAGCCTAGATGTTCTATTAAAGAATTAAATAAACTACCTAAATAATACTTTTATAATAGTAGTTTAAATGAACAAGTATAGTATAATGGAAAATAAATATAATGTAACATAACAATAAGGCAATATAATAATATGGGGAATAATAAATAATAAATACAATAGGGGCAGCATGATGACTTGGTGGGTAGCACCGCTGCCTAACAGCAACAAGTTCCCGGGTTCAGTTCGAAGGTGGAGTTTCCTGGGTCCTTTCTGTGTTTAGTCTGCATGTGTCTTGGAGGAAACTGGAGTACCCGAAGTAAACCCAAACTGAGTCCAAAGACATGCTAAAAGATGTTAGGTTAATTGGAATCTCTAAAGTGACCCTTAGTGTGTGACTGCCTTGTGCATGTTGTAGGTACTGGACTATGGACCAGAATGTCCAGGGTTTAAATCCCACCTCTGCCAAGCTGCCACAACTGGGCTCTTGAGCAAGACCCTTAACCCACAATTGCTTGGATTGTAAGACTGTATTAGTTGTAAGTCGCTCTGGATAAGGGCGTCTGCAAAATACTGTAAATGTAAATGTGCTTCATGTTGTCTGCTAGGCACTGGCTCTTTCAAGGCCCTGTCCAGGATTAAGCGGATAAGAAAATTAACAAATTAATGAATATTTTAAATACATTGTAAGACATTCGCTTAGACATTTTGGGACTAATTTTAATTAAATGAAGGGACGGCACATACCTGGCCCTCTCACAGCACGAAGGTCCTGGGGTCAATCTCCGGGTGAAGCGACCTTGATCCTCTCCATGTGGAGTTTGCATGCCCTCCCACTTTATTGGCTGCATGGGTACTTCGGTTTCCTCCAACAGTCCAAAGACATGCATGTTAGGCTAATTGATTACGCTAAAGATGGCGACATAAAATAAACCAAATAAACAAAGTAATGACATTGAATAGGAGCCAGGCTTCCTGTGTAGTCTTAAATCCACTGAATATATACTGCTAAAAAAATGAGAGGATATTTAAAAATGAACATTCCATAATATTCCCTAATTTATGTGAGCAATGTAGTACTGTACCAACTGAAATACATTTTTTTTAATTAAAGGTTATCTTGCAGTGGTGCAGGTGTATGTAGTGTTTGTTTGCATTGTTACTATTGCAAAAAAACCCATTGATCAATTGTCTTATGTATTTTAATCAATTTCTGTGTCTGACATTGCCAGGGTCTAGCTGTTTTGCTTCTGATGAGGGATTGAATGAGGTGGCAAATTCTGTTTTAGAAAATCATTTACAAATTCAGTGAATCTATTTAGTTTTTCGTTCCTTTTTAGGCCCTAGGGACCTTATCCTACATTACACCTTGCGGTTGGAAAATTATGCTAGCCAATAGAAAGAAAGGTCATAATCTTTTATAATGGCACATATCCGTTTACTGTCTGGGATGCATTCAAGCTAAAACCACAAACATATGACTCACGCTTAGATTTGAAGTATGTTCCATATTCTAAACTGTTAAACAGCCATCTTTCTAACCACCATTCCTCCAGAATGAATTGCTGTTTGCTTTTGTTACTCTGAATTGACTGTAAACTGTCCATACCAACAAATTTTGACAATATGTCAAATAGAACATTCAGCTTTGACTTAACAACTTACCAGCATGTACTTCCTGCAAGACACCACCAAATCATACACTAATAGAATGTGAATTCAGGGGGGCTGAATACAAAGGCACGCTACGATTTCCAGATTTTTATTTGTAAAGCAATGTAGCATTTTGCTTTCATGTCACAATCACTTGCTACTTTGTGTTAGTCTATCACACACAATCCCAATACAATACAATTAGGTTTGTGGGTGAAATGGGAGAAAATGTGGAAAAGTTCAAGGTGCATGAATACTTTTTCAAGGCTAGGTAAGAATATCCCTATGAAATACCATGAATATAGCACTTAATCTGTGC
Source organism: Parotocinclus maculicauda (assembly GCA_034780255.1). Classification (NCBI taxonomy): domain Eukaryota; kingdom Metazoa; phylum Chordata; class Actinopteri; order Siluriformes; family Loricariidae; genus Parotocinclus; species Parotocinclus maculicauda. Next base: position 2,788 of record JAUZSU010178185.1, on the reverse strand, counting down.
TGGTATTTAACGGTAACCAATTTCCAACAGTTTTCAAAACCAAACCACCTCCACTTGAGTGAGAATAAGCCAAATCTAGCAATTAAATCTAATGACACAGGCTGAAAGGCTGGTTGTGTCTGTATTTTGTCTCCAATATATTCACTAATTTTTAGTTTCAGTTTTATTTTTTTTAGTTAGAATGCTAGCTTGATTTGTGGTGCTACTATACAAGCATTCTGTCTTACCTGGCTACATGAAACCGTGAATACCTTGAACTCTTAGGGCAAGTTCTTGACTTTATTATGCAAAGTGAGTGATGCATTCGATAGTGTCAGCTCACACAGTTTAAAACAGCAGCAATTAGGATATTGTTTTGATGATAAATATCACACGCCCACTTAATTTACTCCTTTTTCCAACAATAGATAGGGTAACATTCATTCTTA
>JAUZSU010178174.1:7500-12719 GCA_034780255.1 Parotocinclus maculicauda | reverse complement strand
CCTGTCCAGGGTGTACCCCGCAACACCATAAGAGATCCCTGTTCAGGGTGTACCCCCAACACCAGAAAAAACCCTGTTCAGGGTGTACCCCCAACACCAGAAAAAACCCTGTTCAGGGTGTACCCCACAAACCCATAAGAGATCCCTGTTCAGGGTGTACCCCACAACACCAGAAAAGAGCCCTGTCCAGGGTGTACCCCACAACACCAGAAAAGATCCCTGTTCAGGGTGTACCCCACAACACCAGAAAAGATCCCTGTTCAGTGTGTACCCCACAAACCCATAAGAGATCCCTGTTCAGTGTGTACCCCACAAACCCATAAGAGATCCCTGTTCAGTGTGTACCCCACAAACCCATAAACCCTGTCCTATTCTCCAGGGTGTATCCCACTTTCCTAGAAGGTGCACTTTATAAGTGAATCCAAACTTTCCTAGACGTAAAGTTTCTCCCTCCGGGGTGTATCCCGTCTTGTCAGAAGGAGCACTATCCAGGGTGTATCCCACAACATCTGAACAAACACTGTTCAAGGTGTCTCCTGTCTTTCCAGAAGTAGCCCTGACCAGGTTTATCTCACACTGCCAGAAGCAACACTGTCCATGGTGAGTCCTGCCTTGCCAGAACTAGCATTATATAAGAGAAGGAAAGGAGCATTGCTGTCCTGAGAGTATCCTGCCATGCTGGATGCAACACTGTCCAGGGAGTATACTTGCACCGGGTGTTTAAGAGATAAGTTTTGGATCCACCGTGACCTTCACCAGAACAAAACAAAGTGAAGCTCAGACTCCTCTGTAATTAGCTGCATTGCTTTGCTTGTCACAAACCCATGTTCAGATTTGCGTTACTGCTGTTTTCAATAACAGTCACAGTTCCTGCAGTGCAGTGGGAATGTACGATGGGAAATTTTCCAAGAGTTGTGGAATTCTTTAGTAATGTAGTTCTAGAAAAAAACGGTTCCAGAATCCCAGTGGTATCTTTTTAATTGGCCGTTCCACTGAGTATAACAGAAGCTTTGGTGATGAACAGGGCCAGAACTGCCTGTTGTCTTTCGTTTTATGCAGCTGTAAATCTGGAAGCCATGGATAGAGGTCGTGCAGTGAGGGGAAAGAGCTGTACCCGTAATTACGCTGTTATTGTTTTGGGCGAGCTTTGTGTCAGTTTGCCTCCCACTACTGATAAAACAAACGTTCTTAATCCCTCGGAGATTGTTGCATGCCTTGGCAACTTTCATAAACAGGGTAATTAAAGCTCTGTGCTGGTTGAATCTACACACGCCTCCTACCATGCTCCTTTCCTACCGTGTCTTACGTTTCTCTCTCGACTTTCCTGCTAGACCGCCAGATTGTTTGCAGAGTAAAGCAAGACACGGCGAGTGCGCTATTTGAGAGATGGCTTTCATTAATGACCCAGTTAAACAGTAGGCATCAGAGACCGGAGAAGCAGAAGAACATCTCTCACAGCTCCCATCTATCGCCTTCATGATTATTACTGGATCTAATTAAGAAATCCAATTAATACGGCTGAAAGGTTGGAAGAGAGAGAGCTAGCGAGTGAGCAAGACCGATAGAGCGGGATCAAGGGTGTTCCACTGCAGGATTTCAAATTTGTATTTGTAAATTGGATAGTGAGGGATGTCGGCGTTCCTCAGGAGATAAACTGGCTTATGGGAGCTGTTGTAACTAATCACGCGGCTCTGTTCAAGGTGACAGGGAGCAAAATGAAGCTGAATTCAATCTGCCTGCATATGTCCGCGGGACACTCATCATTAAAGGAGGGTTCTATCGGAAAAGCATAAATTTGCCCGGGGCGAAGGTCGAGACGACACGAGTCGATCCTGACCTTGTGTCTTGCAATCTTTCCGTTTAATTCATTAGCAACGCAGGTCTCAAAGTTCCTCCGGTGCCAGAACTGACACAAAGAGCAATAGACTGCTGCTGTGACACTCACAGATACTCACTCGGTGCCTATAAAACTGTGGTAGCCTAGCGGTTAAGGTTAAGGGACTGGCCTCTGGACCAGAAGGTCCAGGGTTCAAATCCCACCTCTGCCAAGCTGCCACAGTTGGGTCCTTGGGCAAGGCCCTTAACCCACAATTGCTTGAATTGTAAGACTGTATAAGTTGTAAGTCGCTCTGGAGAAGGGCGTCTGCTAAATGATGTAAATGTCAATGTCAAATGTCAAAATAAAACAGCCCTGTCTCACCCCCAAACTTGTGCCTCTAATACAGTCATGCCAGCTTAACACACACTGCCATGCCACTGCAGTGTTAATGTCAGTACCCTGATCAGATTGGACCCCCCAAAAATGTCTGCTTAGCAGGGGTGATGTGTACCTTTTGTGTTGATGTGTGGGGTAGAAGAGGACTGACGTTTGTCCTGGACAGGGAACCTATCACAGGGACCAAATGTTTTGCAATGTTCATGATTGCAGCACATGAGGGGAGAGCAGATACCAAACTCACCATCTGGGAGGGTCAGCCAGATTTGAAATCTCCCATTCATGCCCCCATTTAAATCCCCATTTAAAGTAACAGAATCCAGCACAGCAAAAGAGGAACTCATGACAGGGTCAGCGCCATAAAGTGACCAAGGTTTTGTTTGTTTATTAGATAAGACTCAAGGCCTGGCTTGGTGGGGGTGTAAGTAAAACTCCCATAAAGATAGAAAGACAGATCTTTAGTTCCTTCAATCTGGCCAACCAAGTCATTGGGATATTTTTCAAAAAAGCTACCAAGAGACCAGTGTTAACTTTGAAGGACTTTATGGCTGAGATTGGTCAGTTTGTGCTCCACAAATTTGGATTGTATGGCAAAATGGCAAGAAAGAATCTTCGTCTGAAAAAGTGGCACCCACTTTCACACCAGTCTCAGACTCAGTCTCATTTGTTTGTGCTTGTGAAAATATGTGGCAAAAGGTTTTATGGTCAAAGGAGACCAAGATATGTTAGCGATAAACCATACACAATACCCATAATACACCATACCTACTGTGAAGCATAGTGGTGGCAATGTTTTGTTGTTTTTCAGCATGGACAGGAGTGAATGGAAAACGGATGCCGCCAAGTACATCCAAATGATTTTAATAAAACCTGGAGCCATCTGCTAGCCTTGTGCCCTGTGCTGCCAGTTATTCAACGTCTCCCCTGCGAACCTAAACTGGGTTAAGGAAGGCTATGAAAATGAATAAATGAAATGTTAACAACCTCTCTAATATTTCTGCCACAGATTCCAATGCACCATTATTGCTTCTTTAACATACAGAAACGTAAATGGTGGCACAAATTTAAGCCCCCCTTCTGTAAGTGTTTAGGAAAACCTCATTTGGCAGAAATAATCCTCTCCAAATCTTTTCGTAGCCACAAAAAGTCCAGCTTTACGACTTTTTCCCACTTTCTCTTGTTCAGAAATATGCTAAAGTCATAAGGAATGCACAGCGTGTTTGAGCTCTAGCCACAGATGGTCAAACTTCTGCATAATTCCGTATGTGGTATGTAAACTGGCAACACGTGGGCTGTGAATGGTTATTTCGTTAATGGATTGGGGTCTGTCCTTAGCTGGTCCTCCTTACATGAAACGTCGGCTGATTTGACAGCCGTCTGGCCTGGCTTCGCTATTCAGAGAGCCTAGGCGCCGTCGCCAGCTTAAGTTGTAATGCTGTCATCTAGACATTAAGACGCGCAAGTCTTAGAACGCGATGTAAAAGATTACCGCTACCGCCAGAAGATGTATGGTTTTATCAGAGTGTGTGAGAAGACCTTGTTCAGCAGACGCCTGTGTCGTCCTCTCGCTGCAGACGATGGTGCACTATTAATAACATCAACCCCAGCCTCTCGTGAGCTGGAAGCCTGCCAGCCTTTTAAGTGGGGCTTTTTGTTTGCCGTTCCCATCCACGCTAAAGCTGGCGAGCAAATCTCGGAGCCTACAGACATCCAAGCGCCTGCCTCGTAACACAATCCATCCGTGAAGTCCCGAGTACACAATGCAACCTATAACGCAGAGCAGGGAAAATGCTCGAAATAAGCATGGAAATACATGTGCAGGCAATGTGGAAGCATGACCAACCAAACCTCTCACTGCATGAAGGACGATAGCGGGGCTTCCATCCACCTGTTTTCATGCACATTTAGAAACGAAACATGAGAAAAATCCACATCCTGAAGAAGCACTGGCTTGAAATAATACCTAAACATGAAAATGAACAGAAGATGCAATACAGTGCAATGCAAGTACAATTATCCTCAGGAGCGCCATCTTTGAATCTTAATGATGCAATAAATGTTGGCTTGATTCTCTTACTGAAATAAATTAAGCACAACCTTTCCAGGGAACTATAAAAGTCTCTATAAATATATATAAAACATTTATGCTTATTGTGATGCACTAGGTTTAAAACTCTTAAAGAACATTGAATACTAAGCTACCAATAAAAAGTATGGTAATAATAATCGTAATAATGGACGATACGGCGGCACGGTTTTTACATCACAGCTCCAGACATGCCCAGTTCAATTCATGGACCAGACGCTGTCTCTGGGGAGTTTGCATGTTCTCCCTTTTGCATGGGATTTTTGGTTCTCGATTTTATTCCCAAATTTCAAAGACATGCTTTAGATTAACTGGTGACTGGATAAACTGGTGTTTATGATTGGTTCTCCCCATATATATATATACGGACGGACGGACGGACAGACAGACAGACAGACAGACAGATAGATAGATGTTACCAAGGTTATTATTAAAGGTAGGTCTCCCACAGTTATAGAAATAAAAATTTTGTGTGCGTGTATGTTTATATTACATATTGTGGACCAAATGTTAGAAAGGCCTGGTATTTTTTAATTGTGGGACCTTTTGCTGGTTACTGAGAATAAGCAGTTTTTTTTAGCATGAATTAGCTACAGTAATCATCATGTCAATGGATGGTCCAGTGTGTGTATTTGTGTGTGAGAGAGACTGAGAGATTGACTGGCGGACATATTGAGGGTAGGACAGAGTGGCATGCAGAACCAAAGGGAAGCAGAGAACCTGGGTGATGCTCAGTACAGTGAGAGGTGTGTGTGTGTGGCGCTTCTATACCCATTGTGTTTTAGACGTGGAATAATTCGCCAGTCTTTAAAAGCTGGGCTTCCATTTAAATGTCTTGGGAAGTTTCTGGATAGTTGACAGTAGATTGTATGGATGAATCTGTTTTGTAGTCATTATTTTATTGTTAAAATGCAATCA
>JAUZSU010178174.1:0-5000 GCA_034780255.1 Parotocinclus maculicauda | reverse complement strand
AAGTGACAATGCAGAGAAGCAACTGGTGTGCTTGAGTAAATTTGGAAAATGTTTTCTCCCTCTAGCCCTGAGGGGAAACGGTTATCTCAGAGGAAGACTGACCTCACATTGAAGGGCTGGGAAAAACAGGAACGAGGCATCCTGGATAAAAAATGAATGCGTAGGTTTTGGAGGTGCTGACATAAGCTTGATGACTTGATTTCTTCGTCTGATTAAATGACCTGAGCATGAATAAACCCACCGGACAGATTTACTATAAGAACACAACATTTTATGCCTGGTTTTAGTGAATCAGACATTTACCACTGTGCTATCAATAACATCCAAAAATGGGTTATGGCTTTCTATCCTGATTGTGGTTTTGGAGAGCAAATGAAGCAATAAATGGTTTGCTTTTCCTGCCATAGACTTCTATTCATTTTAATATTTATTAGTGTCACTTCTCCTTAAGCTGTAGGTTTGCACTGATCGAATCCTGAATATTAGGAGCTTGTCCAAAACTGGTCCACAATGCAAGATCATGCAAGGTCAGAGTTTTGTCACTCTATTGTATTTTATAGTATTTGTAGTTATACACAATTACACACGTTTTCATTAAAACACTGCATTTACTTTATAAAAAAAATCTGTGTTAAGTAGTGTCAATGTTACACTCAGTTTCAGACTGTAGAACATATTTACTTAAAAACAATGGAATCTAATTACCCATTATGTGGCCGTGAGGGGCAGGGAATCAGTCTCATTATATTTGTAATACGTCCAAATCAAAGCAATTTTTTAAATGCAGAGGATAAATGCTAACAAAAATTAATTCTAATTCTTATTATTATGTTCAAATTTATTGGCTAGAGTCCCATCACATCACCTTTCTGTCCAGCCTCCCAACACTCAGGAATGGCTATGGTGCCAGTGTGATACCCAGATAACCAACTGGGTCACAAGATACCACTGTGTCCTGAATCAGTGCCTTAGTGGTGGCGGGTTAGCAAATGACCACGCATTTATATAAAATGAACAAAGGTAAGGAAATAAAACCAAATATAAACCATAAAACTCTTCCAGAATCTTAGCACCAGTGCGTTTTGACAACATTGTGTTAGTAGTGAACTAGTCACATTGTTAGCACAGTAGCAGACTCCCCAGGGCCCTAGTGCCCTGACAGCCCTGTATGTAATGAATTGAGAAATGTGATGGCATGGTTGAACAATAAATTCTGAATTAAAGCATTTAGCGGTGGTTAAACGCACACAACCTGCCTTAGCGATATCTCTGGTAGCCACCCATAACTAATCTCTGTTCTTTCTACCACGAGACCAGATTTGCGTAACTCCTACAACAGCCATGAGTCAAATTTACGCCTCTCTTATACACCACCGCCTTTCTGGCCTGTCTTCTCAAACAGATGAATGACTGTGATGATACACACCTCCACCAACGGTGAATCAGCATTTCATTCCGCTAATGCAACATCAACACACTCTTGTGTCACGTGGATTGCATGCTGATGCCAAGAAGAGCATGCTGGCACAAACTTGGATTTTTTGAAACCACTCTAATGTTCAGAGACTTGCTGCAGGTCTATGATCCATGAAATGAGTTGTAAGAGGAGAGGAGACAGGAAGTGAAGGGCGTCTTGATTAATGGGTAGAGGTATGAAGGTAGGGAGTCAGGGAGGAGCAGAAAGGATATTAAGCAACAGAGGCTGTTATGTGTATTAACCGAGTGCTAAAAGGACAATATCTTGATTATGACACTAACAGTGTTGCATCATAGTACTTTAATAAGTGTATTATAGGCTTAGTAATACATATTCCACCTGGCTCATGGTAGAAATGCGGTAGCTTATAATACGAGGGTCATGATGTGTAAGTGCATAATTTCATAGGATTACTGGAGGAGTGCCTTAGGGATCAGTTCTTGGTTCACTCCTGTTCCCCCTTGTAAATTGGGATCACTGATTAGATCTCACACTTTCTTGTATCGCTGCTATGCAGACAATACTCCATTTTACTTTTCATCCTCCTCCCAAATTTTACGACTGCCTTGAAACTCAATCTGGACAAAACTGAATTGGTCTAAATCTGATAGTTTGTGAGTGCAAGCAAACTCACCTGATTTACAACTGGAACCTTACATGACTCATAAAACAAAGCAAATATGGGCTAATCAACACTTTACTGAACATAACCTAAATCAAGAGAGAAAGAGAGAGAGAGCGAGAGACTGAAAGAAAGAGAGAGCGAGAGAGAGCAAAAGAGAGAGAGGGACAAAGATTCCATATTAAACAGTTCAGGTGGGTAACTCATTATCAGTCTGACACACCAGGACTGGTGTAAGTACTTAAACTGAGACACGGTTAGTGATGAGCATGTACCTGTGGTGAGGTGCTGGGGGCGGAGCTTGGGGTTGGTGGGTCTGTCTTTAAAGCAGCTGCTGCATAACTCAATTTGGTGTTTGGAGGGGAAACTATAACAGAAACACAGACTCACTAAGAGAATCAATAACTAACATCCACCCACCTGTTCATCCATCCACCTCTAATCTATACTGATGACTCACACTGAGCGTGTGCAGATCCTCTTACCCTTCGCTCCTGCACTCTCTTTACTGTCTCTGCTGAAGAACAGGCTTCCAGGCTGGAGGTTCGACCCGGGGGAAGCAGATTCATCTTTCACCCGGAACTGGCCCAGTTTGGTCAATTTCTAACAACAACAGAGTCAAAGCCGTCAAATGTCATTATGGTTTACATTTCTTTTTTTTTGTGAAATGTTCAGCGTACAAGTAAACATGAACTGAACATGGAATCAGTTGATGAGCTGAGATTTTCTTCTAACTGATAAATGTTTACACTTCATCATTTTGGATTACCCTTTATTATTTCTAACAAAGAACCAAATAACCAAAGAGAGAGAGCGATCAGGACACCTCTCAATGTCTGACCCTTGCCCTGTTAGAAAATAGACTCACCGGAGGTGTAGCTGCGGGTGGATCATTTTTATCAGGTGGAGAATGAAACTTTATGAAAGAGACTCCATAGGCAATGTTCTATAATAAAAAAAACAATATTTTCAAAACACTTACACTCTTACTCATCCCACTGATATTTAGATTTCTATAATAGAACTGTTGTAACAAAAACCTCTGAATCTAAAAAGATAGATGAGCTGCAAAATCTTGTTTAATCTCCTCTGCAGCTTTGATCTGAGTCTGAGCTGTTTATGTTAAGCCTGGATTGAGTGTCATTAACCTTTCTGTAATCCTGATCGTGTTTATGTGATTAGAAACCTGAAGATTTTAATGTTTGGACTGATCTTTGTGTTAGGAGAATAAGAGTGTGTTGCAGTGTTGATCAGTAAGTTTTATCTCATGCTTTGTGTGTGTATGATTGCTGAGTGTGTGACCTTGTTGTAAGGCTGAGTACAGACTATCTTCACTCTGTCCCATTTCTCCTGAGCTGTTGCCTTCACGAGCTGCTGGGGCCCAAAGAAGCGCACGCGATTTGTGTTAGTGCCCCCCCGACTCTCAGAGGGGGACATGAACGACGATGTCACCAACAACACCTAAAAACACGCACACACACAAATACAAACACACACAGTGTAACAAATACACAAACAGTTCAATTTCATCTCAGTCTGAAAGTTAACAGAAACAGAAATTTAACACAAACCTCAAAGTCCTGATCTCTGACAGACGTCGAGTGTCCGACCAGAACCTCGATAAACGCCGACCCTTCATTCCCAATATCAATACTGTGTACCTGCTCCTCCTTCTCCAGCTGATCAGTACAAATCAATACAATCAGCTCTAAGTTGTACGTGTGTTCATGCAATTTATAGTTAGTAGTGTTATATCAGAAATAAAATGAATATTAAAATACACGTTCAGCCTCAGATGACTGTAGGATTAAATGAAGCAGATGACAGTATAATAAACCGATGTGTGTTACTGTGTTGGTAATGTGAGCTGATGGTGTAGAGATTAATTACAGTCTCTGCTTCTGTACCTGCAGGATGATGGAGATCTGTTTCTCTCCCACTCGAGCAGCTTTCCACTTCCTGTAGGTGTCGGAGCTTAGCAGGTTGTCGGCTTTGTGAGTCTGTGTCGGAAATGATCACATTTACATTTATTGGGGTACTTCTGATCTGAAGCGACCCCAGAATTCACTGGGTGCAGGGTACAGCCTAACCACAACCCAGTCCACCTAACAAGGACTTCCACTTGGGTCATGGTTACAAACCAAACCTGAAGGTCAGACAGGGAATCATCATCCACTGGTATCTGTGCTTTAAACCATCTCCTCTGGACACTTGGGTTCTAACCTCGGCTTCTCCAAATCTGAAGGTTTTACATAAATAAGAGGATAAAGGATAACTTACCGAATCTTCACTACTGCAGGACACGACGTGTTTGAGCTTAATTTCAGGCATGATTAACGTCTACATAAAGAGAGAGAGCAAAGTGATCTTATTAAAAATCTAACAAAAACCATTACAATTTATTAACTAATAATACAAATATGCTTAGTTTCTCACTAGAACACATGTAACATGTAAAACGTTATAAAACGACAATGTTAAATAAGTTATAAATAATAGACTGCTTTACACAGTTATTTAATGAATTACAATAAATATTTAATAAATGATAATAAGCTATAATTCTTAAGAGAAAAAAGAAAGCAGTGATAACGTGATTGTACATCACTGTGAATTTATTAAATACATATATAATTTCCTAAATGAAACTAAATAAATTGATCAATTTTCTATAAATGCAAATACACACTAAGTTAATATGTTAGCTCACATGCTACACTGCCTCCAGTTTCTTGCTAGCTGGCTAACAATAGAGTTCGTGGTTGGAAAGTTCAAATCAACATTAATTCTTAAAACGTCCCTCATAAAACCTTTAATCGTGATTAATCGTAAACTCACACAAACATTACAATGTAATTAACTATTCGAATAGTCACATATTCAACACTTACACATACGACT
>JAUZSU010178163.1:0-12719 GCA_034780255.1 Parotocinclus maculicauda | reverse complement strand
TCCGCAGTGTCAGCATAATAAGCAAATCAAATCATTTTTCTCTACCTCCTGTTACCAGACTTTAGTAAATCCAACATAGACGTGTCAAGTGCTTGAACAAAGATACTATGACACACTTAATTAATATTTTAACACAATTAATTAATTATTTATTAATATTAATATTTTACTGTAAATATTATATTAATTATATATTGTGTATCTATATATATCTATATATATATATCTATATATATATATATATATATATATATATATATATATATCTATATCTATATATATATATAGTATGTAATAATATTGTAAATTATAGTAAATCTTATCTTACTGTCTTACAAACACACGCACGCACACACACACACACACAGAGAGAGAGAGAGAAAGAAGAAAGAGAGTTATACTGTTTAATGGGTTGGGAGTCAGACAGATGAGACAGCTATGGCACTTTGGCATTTAATTTACTGTTTCAAGGACATGCTGTTCCATAAAAGCCAAACAGTAGTGCCGTGTTGTGTAAAGCTGATGATGTCATCCCCTAATTCCCAGTGTAATTAAGAACATTAAAAGAGCCTTTACTGCATTACCTTGTGATCTACTGTGCTTGTGAGAAAAAAAAACTGAAAATGAAGACATTTATGGTAAAGGTGAGATGCATTATAATTCACTCAGGAACTTAATATAATATTTATATTAATATGTTCATAGAAAGTATCAGTTACCAATGAGCTTTAAAAACTTGCATGTGTGTATGTCTGTGTACCATGTATGTATTACATGAAATAGATAGAAAGCTCTGATATTGTTTACATAGTGGGGACACCTTGCTGGTTCCCATGTGGAACTGCTTCTGGTTTTTTTTACAAAAACTTTAACTTTCTATTAAAAAAAACAAACAAGTCGAAAGGTTTGTTTTACTGAGGTTAAGGTTACGAGTAGGTGTAACTTAACTAGCTACAGTGATCGTTGTCAGTGAAAGTTCCCCACTATGAATGAGAGACAAACTTGTTTTCTGTGTCTGTGTGTTTAATGTAACTATAACATTATATTTACTTACTGAAGTAAATTTTATTAGATTTATAGTCTTATACACTTGATTAGACAATGTATCAAGTGTACAGTGCACTGATACTTTCTTTAAAAAACAGCTTAAGTTAAACAGTTAATTGTGATTTCAAATTTAAAGTATAATTTATATTATATATTTATATATATATTATATTCAAATATAAAGTAAAATTTAGTATAAGTAAAAGAAAAAATATATATTGTGTACGTTCAGGACCAGCACAGATTAGGTACTATTTGAGCGGTGTAACATTCTCAGCACAGCACTGACACTAATGTGGTGGTAATGTGTTAGTGTGTGTTGTGCTGGTATTGTTGGATCATACACATCAGTGCTGCTGGAGTTTAAAGCCACCTCACTGTTACTACTGAAAATAGTCCACCAGTCAAAAATGTCTAGCCACCAGCACCCAAATAGTACCTCATCTGTGGGGGTCCTGACCATTATAAAACAACGTGTAGGGGACTGAGAGTATTCAGAAAAAGAGATGGACTACAGACTGTAATTGTAGAACTACAAAGTGCATCTACAAACATGGAGGTGTACATAACAATGTGAGTGTATATTTTGACAATGAAATCAGAAAAAGTTGGGACGGTATGAAGCATGCAATAATTAAAAATTGTGCTCCTTACTTTGACTTTTATATCATTGCAGACAGTATGAAATATTTCATGTTTTGTCTGATCAACTTCATTTCATTTGTTTATTCATTATCGTTATTTATGCTCTGTGGCATGGTACATTATTTAGCTGGAATCACCATTAGAAGATGATGATTTTGGCCATGAAGGGATACACATCAGCAACAATCATCAAATTGTTGTTGGTATTTAAGCATTAAGTGATTGGTATTAACAGATTCTAAATGTGCCAAGAAAACATTGCCCTCACTATTATACCACCTCCACTACCCTAGGCTGTTGACATAAAGCAGGCTGGGGTTCTGTCGGACAAAAAACTATGCCAACTCATCAGTGACCATTATCACACAAGTGCTCAATAAGTGTATATAAGTCCATCAGCCATGAAATTGCGTAGATCTATCTATCCATTTATTGGGAGGAAACCGGAGTACTCGGAGTAAACCCATGCAGACACGGGGAGGACATGCAGACTCCACACAGAAAGGACCCAGGTTGCTCCTTCTTGCTGTGAGGCAGCGGTGCTACCCATTTAGCCACCATGCTGCCCCTAAACAAGATCATCAGAAAAGCAAATGAAATATCAAAGAAAGTTGTTCAATTACACAAATGAGATTCACCTCAATCATTGTGATTGAGAAGCAAGTGACATATTTATGGGGGTGAAAAGAAGCATGTCAAACTGGATGAAAGTACCATACATTGACTGTTTAAAACTGCCAAAACACACTGACAGTGATGGAGCATGGACAGGATCAGATTGTCCAGTAGTTCTTGTGGGATCGTATTTATTTTTATATATCCAATAATTTTTGTGAGCATTGTATAATAAAATGACAGTCAGTTCTATTGTGAACTTATTTACCTAGCTATCTAATGTCAGCTAATAAGGCTTGTTCTGTTCGATTGTATTTCTGTTCCTTCAAGCGTATTTGATCCCTGCAGATGCAGCTTAGCTGTTTGGTCTTTAAAGAGCTCCACATTACAGAGCAAAATTAGTAGTAGCGAACTGTGTGGCTAATGTTAATTGGCAAAACAAAATAAGAAGTACCAGTTGGCTTGCATTAAATGTAAACAGGATGCACAAACTATATAACAAAAATACAAGTAATTTGATATGTTATTCTGTGGAATAGCTGGCGAGTCTGTCTGTTCTTAAAAGTACTCTTTGTCACAGAAATAAGCTATATAGTTTATTTTCATTTTTATATATTTTAAATGGACATCAGAAATAAATGAGAAATCAGAGTTGTTTGTGCATTGACATGCAGTAAGAAAACAAATAATGAAAAGAAATGAATCTGGCCGAAGGAATGAAGGGAAGCTTTGGCTGTAACTCCTGCCCTCTGGTGTCCACACACTCAGTACAGCATTCTAACTGGCTCCAACCTGATAAAGCACCCACTGCCACCCATCGGAGACAGGTCCAGGTTTCAAACATAGCATCTCTGAACATTTCACACCTTATGATCAAGATCATTTTTAATCCCACAGCAAATACTGACTCTGGGTCTTCCTGGATTACCTTGCTCAGAGCTAAAAAATTAATGATCACTTGATTTTGACTACTGTGTGGTTCAGTGGTAAGAGCTACACTCCTGGGAACAACAGGAATTGAATCATGGGCTAAGCTTGCACAGTTGTTTAGTGTTACCACAAGGGGCAACAAATCTCACATGGATTACTCACAGCGGTGTGTGTTAGTGGAAGAGTCTCAAATGTCTAGACAAAATTCAAACTGTTAAATGAACTGAAGAAAGGTTGGGAATCAACTTTTGGTGCACCGTGTCCACAATAAATACAACATTATCACGAGGTTTGGAATACATATACTTCTTGAATGTGCATTGTCTTCTGTTGCATGCTAAGACTGATTAATGAACATACACCAAAGGGAAAATGTCTGAGACCACAGGGAAAATGTATGTGGTAAAGGACTCATAATGTAGTAGGATAATGAGCCTAAACCAACCTTAAAGCTTTGCAACTACTTGAAGATCAATGAAAATCAAAGAGTGATGATTGTTGAACATTCCTTCAATCACTGAATTTCCATGTTTGTTCTCAACCATAAAAGATGATACGGTTCCAGTCCTTGTTTCTTGTTCATGCTACCACTGCAAAGAAAGGTGATGGCTGCCAATGGCAGAAAACATAATGGGTGCCATGACAAAAAGTTCCTTCTCCTAAGCTCTTGAAAATGGTGTGGACAGAGACAGGGCAGTAAAGTTGGCACCTGGGTCTGGGTAGTGGACAACAAAATTGTGGGAGCTGCTCATGCTTGTCAGTGGATCGAACAATCCTCTCTACTGGCAGTCTTTCTAGGTTGCCAGGAGCCTGTCCACTCTGTGCATGCCCACACGGACCCACTGTTTTCAAGACTACATAGCAGCTAGGTCAAAATGGCCTAGATGGTGGACAAATTGTCGAAAAAATGAACATCTGTGTGGGTCCCTTCTTAAAGACTGGGCAAAATGTCTTTAAGCACATTGTACAGGCATGTCTAGTAGTAAGCAATAATTTACCAACAGGTACACTACCCAGGTAGTTTCTGAGAGCCTTTTTATAGACTTTTATGTACTCTAGTGGCAAGACCCAGTGTCTTATCAGACCACAGCTGTAATAATTTAAATATTTGCTGGAAACAATGAGACAATTTGGTAATGAGTGTTAGAAGCTACAACCAAATCAGCAACAGTTATGGAACTTTTATGGAAAATTCATGTTATAAACACGCACACAGTGTTTCCTCCATTAACTTAGACTTTCATTTAATTGCAGACAGTATAAACCTAATATATTTCATATTGTCCTGTCAACTTTACAATAAAACAACGTTTTTATTTGTTATTTCTGCATTATTTGTTATTCCTGCATTATTTGTTATTGTATTCCTGCATTTCTCACATATGAGAAGGAGGAAATTTGGAGCTAGTATAAATTTTGTATTTTTTTTTAAATGTGATTTCATACAGGTGATGTCAACAGGTCTTTGAGAAGCACAGATGGTCTGAGGATCTCCAGTTTGTCAACACATGTGTGAGGAAATTATTGAAATATGTGAAAACAATGCACCTCAAATAAATATTGGAAGGGATTTCATCCTTTACACTGCAAAATAGCATTAAATGATTTAAGGAATTAGGGTGAATTTCAGTGCATAAAGGCTAAGGGTGCAAGCTCAAGTGGAACACTGATGATTTTCGATCCCTTAGATGGGACTGCATCAAGAACTGCCATTCAACAATAGCTAATATAACCACATTAGCGATTACTTTGGCAAACATTTCTCAAGCATTTATACCTCTGTAATGGCAGCATTAATGCAGAAAAGTACATTGAGATCTTAGAGCAACATAGTATTAAGATCCATGCAACAAGACAACAAGACAATACAAAACAACATGCTGCACACACACGAAAGAAGAGGATACAGATAATGGACTGCCTTGCTTGCAGTTCTGACCTGTCCCCAATAGAGAATGTGTGTAGAATTCTGAAATGGAAATTGCGACAACAGTAATGCACACCCTGTATTGTTGCTCACCCTAAGGCATGTTTGCAGGAAGAATGGGAAAATAACACCTAAAAAAAAAGTAAATGCTTTACTATGCCATTGTTTTTGCTGGCCTGAAATGCAGGAATGGATGCTAATTAACAAGTGAAATAAAGTTGACCAGACAATACATGAAATATCTCGGCTTCATACTTTGTGCAATTAAATAAAAGTCCAAGTAAATGCAAGTTACACTGCATTTTTTTTACATTTGCATTTCGATTTGGGGTTGTAGAAACAGTTAAATTGTTCAGAAGAATCTAGGGTGAGCATTACCTACAGAGTTTGACTACAGGTTTCCGTTACAACCACAAGGAGCTACACCTGATTCATTATGGGTTTGGTCTTCAAACAGCTGCTGATATTTATTAGGTGTAGGTCCTGCTTGGGTGGAATGAAAAGTTCAGCAAACTGGCCCATGGAGACTAATGTTACCCATCCCTGTACTATTAGTTTATTACCTTATTCCTGAAAGAACTGATTTAAATATCTGTGGCAAATAATAGTGATAAGCTTACAAACAAACTCTCCTTTCTCCTGTTTCTTACAAGATGCTCAGTTTTACAAGTAAATGAGCAGGATCATAAAGGCATACGTAGAAACGTACCACAGGAATGACAAATAAAAACTGAGCACAAATACAGTTTTAGTGTTACAGAACTATTTGATTGAAATTTTACATTTTGCTCAAAATCACTTAAACTGTGATTTTGAACTGTTTTTTTCTTTCTGAATATTATTCTATTTGCCAACCAAATTATTCTTTAATTCATTTAATAACTCTCAACAGTTTTGCTTTCTGAAGAAAAGTGCACTTATGACTGACAATGTCAAGCTGAACAGAAAAATCATTTTTCTGTATCCTGCTGTATCCTTAAAGTTATCTTTTTTACATCTGAATTATGTGTTGTGGAAGCGTCATCTGCTTCATCTAGGCTTCATGTCTCTGATGGCTTCAGTACTAGCAAATACACGTTATGTGGCACTAGAATTATGGCTGAAGGCAAACTAGGATAATTAAAAGATACATTGGTCAGACAGCAGTAGAGTTTCGATGTTTTTGCATTAATTGCAATTATGCTTCGTCCTTGAGCCTTAAGACTATACTTACCACAAAATCTACCAGAGCTGTTGCCACATTGAGAATATATTTTTGCTGTGTTAAATCTTCCTGACAGTACACAGTAAATATTATTGTTAAGTGTACTCACTATTTGTAAGCAGAAGAAATGTATCAGCATGCATCCAAACATCATCTGTAAATGTGTGCAGCTTTTATATCCTCTCTGCCAACATCTTAACTAACGAAGTATGCACAACCTAAGACAATATTAGTATATGGCCTCTAATGGGTGCATGTCCAGGCATTCTGACTGAACAAAACAGCACGTTTTGTGGGCAATATATAAAATATCATATTTAAAATATGATGGGAATTCACATTAATAGGTTATATATACAAAAGTGCACATGCTAACAAAATGCTATGGTTCACATATTAAATGCTCCCATAGACAGCTTATTCAAGATCAGAACTGTTTTGCCATGTTATGACCAATGATATGGCCACTGAGGCAGAGGTTTGGGTTAAACCATTTCAGGAGCAGTGACAGACTAATATGCAGTGCAAGCTTTCAATAAAAAGGGGATGACAGCCATGTTAGCTGAATGAGAAGCACTGAAACCTGCAGGTGTTCCTTTGCCATGTAATAGCACTGACTGAGAGAGTACTTACCCTTTGGTCAGTTCAAATAAGTGAATAATCTTTACATGTACACTGCTCACAACATAGGGAATATTTCATAAGTTTTATCTAACACATTTTTGTAAGCAGTATATTCAGTTCAACATTTAGCAGCTAGCATAGTCAGAGCATAGTAAACCCTTCATTTTTAAATTTACAGCAAAACATTCAGGAAATATTTCTGGCTAGCCTAAAAAGATATCACCACATATTGCAAGTAAGAATGCATTATAAACTACATATTTATATTTAGTTATACTCATTTATTGGGGGTTTTTTGCTCTCTATTTCATAAAATCGGTGAAGAATTGATTCTGATGTCATGATAAAAGTCTTTGACAGAAGAAATCCCTCTCTTCTCTCAGAACCCTTCTGTGTGAGTTTTTGTTACAGCTGCCAGTGCAGATTTAGGCCTCCTTGTAGGCTGTGCTTAAAATGGGCTTATCTTTTGTGGCGTCTGATCAGGTGACAAAGCCCTTCAGATGTTAAAACTGAGTGCTGCTCTTTTGATACGCACAAAAAGTTAATTATATTCTTTCAAACAAGCCTATGTCAATTAAGTCTCATCTGACCATAGTAAAACTACTAATTTTGGGGGGAGTTTAGAGACGGAAGTAACAGAATCCAGACAACAATAGAAAAATTTTAAATCATAGTTTGCATGCAAGAGAAAAGCCATAATAGTTGAGCTATTTTGAATGATTGGGACATCACCAAGAGAAGGTTGTCTTTGGTCTATTGATAAGCTGGTCTTTTAAGCATTTGAGAGGAGTAGGTTCCGAAAGCCTGTCAAAGTGTATTCTGGAGTCCTGCTGATATCTTTTGTTATTGCTGAATATATCGTGGCTAACAATCCACCAAGTGGATTAGGCACAGAGGATTAAATGATTTGCCGCCTGGAGTTTACTTAATACTGAAACCAGTCATTAATGTTGCCATATGCAGCAAAAAAAGCACAAAAGACATGCCATCTTGTTTGTCTAGAGGACATGGAATGTAGCGCTTATAACAGAGCTAGCCGCACATCAATGGTCGAAAGATTCATTTTACGAAGACTATGTTAAATTGCACAAATGGACAAAGAGGAAAGCATGAAAGCTTGTCATTATTTACACTTTGAAGTAGTTGCTTGCTGCAAGAAGTCAATACAATTGATGTGATCATTCTGAACGCTAACGGGCCATAACAGGAGCAAGGCTGCATGCTGGAACAAAAAACGTAAACCATAACTTAAACAAAAAAATAGAGACCGAGTCAGTATATTTCAGAGAAAAAGTAACTACTGACTATGGTGTAACATTACACAAACAGTACACCTACCATCTTCATGTATGGTCATCTCATCATGTGGCACATATTGAAGCGGAGGCTATTCCAATTGTCTATCCACAGATTGTGTCAAGTGCTACGCAGTCTGCGGCATGCCCAGCCGCCATCTTTAATCTTTGCTAGCTTCAGCTTGTGATGCCGTTCTCCTCTCCATCATTCCTTTCCTTGTAGTACTCACCCCCCTTAAAGACCGATATTGAAGGGGGGGGTCTTTTTTTTACTGACATATTTTGGTATCGAAAGGCTCCTGGGCCGCTCGAGAGGGGGCGGCGTGAACATGGACTACTGGCTGCTACGCCTTACCACGCCGCGTACTCTCTGAGCATGCTCGATTCCAAATATATCAGCTAAAAAACAAAAAATCATCCTAGAGCAGAGGCCTTTGATCTGAGAAAGGCCTGAATTTAAAGCCCCCCACTCTCCAAAGAAGTGTTTGAAGATACCATACTCTCAGATGTTCCATTTAATGGGATTTAGAGTGCTATGATTAATCTAGGTCAATTTTATACACAGACACAGACCTACACATAGAAGAACACAAAAGACATGGACACAGATGTACTCAGACTAAACAAATTCAGTTTTCTTGATGAGTTTTCATGTCCGCAAATTAGAGGGTGAAAATTCTATCAGAACTGAAAAGCCCCGGTCATAAAAGCAAATTGATCTGTGAATGCTTTGACCATCATTTAGTGAAGTCCTGCCAAGCTATTTCTTGTCTTATGTCCATTCTTTTCGACGGACGCCATCGGTGTGACCGCACCAGATTCATCTACAGTTTGTCTACAGTTTTATTGTTTGGCGCCTAATGCTAATCTTGTTAGCTCAGGCTTGTTTCATGGAGTAGTCTCAGCTAAGTCTTAAAATGGACGATGCTCTCACCTGCCTCTCCTGCTGGGTGTCTCCTCCAGCGCAATTTTCATGCTCCGCCATGACTGGGCACAGTCGCTTACTTGCCACCCCAGAGTACTTTCTACTACTCATGGATCTGTTTCGGGTCCTTACTACTGTGTTGGTGAAAGACCTGCATCTTTACTTTATGTTGCAGCTTCGCCGCTGCAAGCTGATTGGTGGACGTCGAGGACCAGATGATAGTCCTCTAAAACCCTAATGTAACTATGGCAACAGACCTCACAGGCATGAGTGATTTTGCACCTAATTGCTCAGTAAACATCAGACATCGAGCTAGATCTGATCACAGTGTGGGATGCGACTGGGGGGGGGGGCGACGACAAGAAAAATCAAACAAGCTTTGAAAATGAAAGGACAGCTGGGTGCTGCCAGTGTGGTCCATCCTGAGTGGGATAAAAAGAGAATGAAACACCAATCCTTGTTTTACGCTGCTTACGGAGTACAGAATCTATTTGTTGTGTTTAAGTTTTAGGGAATATTTAAATTACAACATGAAAATAACTAGAAAAGACAAAGCGAAACTCCAGAGCGAATACAGAGGGAAAGCATGGTAAAGAAGATCGGCTGAGACAAATACGAATGGTGGAAAGCAAAATGTGGAGGGGGGAAGATGATATTGCCTTTGTTGGTAATGTTATCAGCTGCTTACCTTTCATAGAGATTTCACACTTGCTTGTCTGGTAGCAGCCAGGGTCAGAGGCAGCAAACTCTTCCCACAATGCCTGATTTTCCATTCAAAACATCCTCGGTGTTGCCTGCCACTTGCATTTGCGAAGACGCCGCCGCACTTTAAGCAAATTTGCAGTACAGACTTTGTTTTGTTCACCGTACTCCTCATCCTTCTTCACGATCGTGTCAGCTGGAGGTAGAGTATTAGCAGACAGGAAGATTGTATCCCGCGTGTAGCATGTACCAAAACAGCAGTTCGATTAATAAAAATAAGTAAAATCATGCAATAAAATGGCAGCTGGCCTCTAGTCTCAGTGGCCCCGTACCTCTCACACTGGAGTAAGGGCTCATCTGTTAGGATGCTGGCGTTTGGGGGCTGGTGGGGTCATTCTTTACTAGAGGAGAAAGGGGTACAGTGTAAATGTATTAACTGAGGGTGTATTAACTGATTCCTTATGTTTAGTATGCTACAATTTCTTGCTCTTCTTCATTCTGAAATTGAGAATAGCCTATTATCAACAATTTAGTTGAAACAATTCCGACCTGTTGGTTCAAATAACTTTCTATTTTTGCACATTTGATGCTAAAACAATGACAGACAATGTGTCCTACCACAAGACTCACAACCCTTATAAAATGTAGATACATACATGTTTTAAATAAATGTTTAATATAAAAATTGTGTGAAATATACTGAAAATACTGTGATATATACAATAACATAATGACATACATTAGGCTACATTAGGATCTTTCTAATTAAATATTTACTGAAATTATTAATTTTATTAATAAAACTTCATTCCCCCAAACTGAACTACTGTGTAACTATATATGTTAGTATCAGAATTAGGTGACTAGTAGATTGTTGTAACTGGTCAAATTTTTTTAACCTAGTTAATTAATGATCTGACTGTGTATCTATTCATGGACTTTTGTATTCCAGGCAAGAACAAGGTTAACAAGAAGCATTCACTATTAATATTCACAATATAGAGATCATAATTATCTAGTACAATAATTCTACTGTAACAGTTCAACATTGTAAGCCTGTTATCGTTTAAAACATAATAGCACTTTTTCTTCTTTGGTCTTTAAATGCTAAACATAAACCAATTACACTGTAAATAAATAAATAAGCAAACTTATTATGCACAGTAAAGCTAGTACCTCAAATTAGATTGTATTAAATTAATTAACCAGATACAACATCACATTTATACATTTTTCATCCACTTAATCATGATCAGGGTTACGGGAGAGGGAGATCTGTGCCTAGCCAGCAGCACAGGGTGCAAAGCAGGAACAACCATAGACAGGTTGACAATCATTCCTAGGGCACATACACACTAGGAGCATTTTAGAAACACCAATTAGCCTTAGTTGTTTTAGCAATGACATCAGGACCATATAATTATGAACCAGTATAACAGAAAATACCAGAAATATGTACCGGTACACATAATGCAAAAACAAAATGGCTTAGGCAGAAGCAACAATTTATTGATACACACTTTCATTGTAGAGTATAGATGCTGTGTTTTTCCCCAGTTTTCTATTCCCTGTAAATATTTTTGGTTATACTCCAGTAAGGAGTCTGAGAAATAATTTTCTATGGTCATTAAGCGATTGCCAACAAAGAATTGCATTTATTTTATTTAAACATGAAATAATCACTATAAAGTCTAAATTAGAGAATATCATATTTTTTCTATCACAAACGTAATACGTTGATCAGAAACCAGTTTCTTGGTCAGTTCCTGATTATTATGACCACGTTTCACTTCAGGTTTCTAATGTTGTAAGCAATATATTTTCTTTACAAGGCATGACAAATGATTCTACAGCTGTGGAACAGTACTGATTTGAAATTAATTTATTAACTTCAATTAATGTAGCACCTCATTCCACACCTGCATTCATCTCTTATCGTCACTGGATAAAGTGGGTGAGCAAGCTGTGCTCTGTTATATTTGATTCACATTTAATTCAAAATGTATGTTTTTCTAAATTATGCATTTCTAATTACGTTTGCTGCATTTCTAAATGGCTTTCCAGATGTACACTAGACTCTGCATTCTTTAAGTCTAATGAAGCTCACATTATTTTTTTTATTTAATTTAAAAACATTACATAGGCACAATTTGACTGCTCACAAAGATTAGGAGATATTTCATTAGGGGATATTTAATTTTGAAATACAGAAGCCCCTCCTCAGTAAAAGACTGATGAAAGCCCATCTAGAGTTTTTGGGTTCTTTTTGCAAACAGCAGCTTTTTTACTAAGCAGAGTCTTCTATCTAAGTTTACTAGAAAGAGTCCTGGTTGTTCCAAACTTGTTCCATTTAAGAATGATGCCACTGTGCTCTTGGGAACCTCCAGTGCTGAAGAATTTTATGTAGTCTGCTACAGTTTTGTTCCTCCACACAATCCTGTCTCTGATTTCTACACGCAGTTCTATCCTGGGGTCTGAAAACTTTACGAATGCATTGTATAAATACAGTGTCAGTGTATACAGTATACATGCAGTGTTAAGAACGATTCACCCAAACCTAGATTGGTCCAGTGAGGGTCCTGACCAATAAAGAACAGAATACATATGAATGAATTATATACACTGCAAGAAATATCCCCTAATTTTTGTGAGCGGTATATATATATATATATACGTGATAACAGCACGGCTTTCTCACACTAAAGCTGTAGCATATACACACAAACATTTACTGGACACCGGTAAGAATAATTACAATATGCTTGTCCAGTTATCAAATGACCATAAAAAGTATATATTATCTCA
>JAUZSU010178142.1:0-12719 GCA_034780255.1 Parotocinclus maculicauda | reverse complement strand
GGTCACTTTAAGGGTTTTCCCCTCCCGTACTTGTGCGCTCCTCGCACGTTTTGAGCTAACGCTCTTCAGTCGTCTTTCCCTACCTAGCCTCACTCCAGCCGGGTGTTCGTCCTGAATAGGATGCTCCCTGGTCTGGCTTCTTCGTTTCTGAGCTCACGCTTGCCCTCTGGCGCTTTGGCCCTCTGCCACTCGGGAAGCAACCCCGGCGCGCCCCTTTATCCTTTCGGTTTTATTATGTTAGGAGCCTTACGCTCCGCTCTTCATCCCTTTTTGGTTGTTCTTTAGTATTTCCCCATTATTATTATACTTCGTGGGATACGCTTATCTCGCATACCTGGGTCCTAAATAAAAACCACCACATCTCGTAACAAAAACGCAACAGGATCAAATGTTACTGTCTATAATACAATAATACTATAATAATACTATAAAAATACTATATAATGTGCTCTAAATAGATGCTGGGTTTTACCACAAGAGGGGGTAAAAGTGCTCCCCTTGTAGTCCCGCCCTATAAAAAGGCTCTCATGGGCTACTTTTGGTCCGTGTACCTCTTGGTGAGAAACAGCCGTCACTTTTATTTTCAGTGTTGCGAACGTAAGCAAGAAATATTCAAGAAATATTTACTTGGTTTAGATTGTAAATGTTAATAATATAATAGTAATATGTTATTAACGCTTCTTCTCGTGAACAGCACGAAGCGGGGCGATAACAGTGACCGGACCTGGGCGCCTTCCCTGCCATCTGCTTATCCACGTTCCGTGTTTGTGTGGCAGTGCAGCCCAACAGTACCTCCAAGATGCCATACGGGAGTGCCGGAAAAGAAAATACCAATGTTTCACCGTCGTCATCGATGAAAACGGTTTGTGGATTTAAGGCTATAATGTTTATAATGTGAGGTTAACAGTTATTTTTCACGCCTGTTTTTTCTATTTTCTATTACAGAACTGCACCGGAGCTTCGATGCCAAAATATTCGCCAGAACTTCGATCGTGGCGGCACTGAGGAGCATGAAAGCCCCGGAAACAATACAATTAGAATTTGCACAAGAAAAATTCTATCGGTCGTTCTTAAACGTCGCTTGTTTATTTAGCATCGATGCACGAAAGAACACTGAACACGGTAAGTCAGCATGACCTTCAGTCTTAGGACCTTCAGCCCCAAGCTCAAAAGTAAACAGTAGGATGTGCAGATTGTCTAGAGGAACCCAAACGTCCAGCCAGAACATCTTAAGAGCAACGTTTTTGTTTTTATTTTGCAGAGCTGTGCTTTATTTGCTCCGGATCTTTGCACCGTCACTCAGATCTCTGTGAACCTGCAGCCATCCACCTTTTCTCCAAGCAACCAGAACTTCTGAACGAAGCTTCACGAGCAGTAACGAAGCATTACGAGTGCTTCCTATCAACAAACATGATATTTTACTCTCATTTGCATCTCTGTGGCAAGGAACGTTTGTCAAAGATCCTCGAGTTACGGGAGAAGCACGGCGTCGATGTTCATGTTCGTGGTAGAGTTCTACTCTTCAGTGGTCTTGCTGTCAAAATTTTAACAGCCAGAAAGGAGGCGGCTGAACTGATAGATGGATTTATAGCCATGAGATCACTGGAGAAGAAACGAAAAGCGTTTGAGAGCATCCGGTGGATGATAAACACTGAGGCTGATGGTCCTGTGATGCTGAGCTGTGAGGACAGCTATGATGTGGAAGTCCAGGACAGGTGCCTGCAGGAAACGGTCAGCGTGAAGCATGGAAGTAAAACATTAACTCTCAACGTGGTAGACATGACTGCCACCGACCAGGAAACCTCCCAGGTCTACTCGGTCCTCAGAAAGGAGCTGACAGGTGGGTGAACTTCTGGGTCATACGGTACAAGCTTATTGTCTAGGGACCTTCAGCATCAGGAGTTAACACCAGCTTTTGCTTGTCTTGCTGCATGGCAGAACCCTTCCCCGGGAAGTGGAGCGTAAGTGAAGAGGAAAGCTTCAAAAAGGTGGAAGTGGACATGGAAACGGACGTACTCGAGTACTTTTCTGTGGTGCAAAGATTCAACGAGACTTTCTCCAGCAAGATCATAACCAAGGTGAGAATCTGAAATCCAAAACCGTGTCAAAATGCCAGCCAAAGGATCTCAAACTGGCATGGAATGGAAGAAAATAAACCAACAAACTTTGGCTGAGACCCAAATTTTTGATAAACGGTCCAAAAAAACCCCCCTAAAGATTCACAGCATGCTGATCTAGGCGACCCAGCAGATTAACGTTTCGATTTCCTCTTTGTGTTGGTTCAGATCGAGAGGATCGAGAACAAAAGTCTGTGGACACGTTTCTCAGTAGAGACAAATGTTGAGGTCAAGCTCTTGTTCTATGGCCTGAGACATGTAGATGTGGAGCAAGTGGAAAAGAGTGGGTTCTTTAGACCACCAGAGACGTTCTTCTCCTCCGAAAAAGGTGAGTACGACTGTCATTGTTTAATCTTGTTTTTATTATAGGGGTTTCATTTTGAAGTGTACGATCATTTTTCTGAGCAGTATATGTCGAGAATAAAGTCAGAGTATTTTGAGAAAAAAAAAAAAATCAAAATATCAAAAATAAAATTTCAGTATTAAAGTCGTCATATTTTGAGAAAAATGAAGACTTTTTCAGAATGAAGTTGCAAAACTTTGAGAATAAAGTCATAATATTTCACCAAGAAAACTTTAATATTTCAAGACGTAATATTTTGAAAAAAAGGCATAAAATTTGATTTAAAATAAAATGATTATGAAAATTGTAATGTTTCACAAAAGAAGTACTACTATTTTGAGAGTAAGTTTGTAATACTTTGATTATAAAGTTGTAATATTTCATGAATAAATTCGTAAAATTTCAGGAATAATTTGTTAATATTTCAATAATAAATTGGTAATATTTTTTTATAAATTGGTAATATTTTTTAAATAAATATGTAATACTTTAAGAATAAATTGGTAATATTTCAAGAATAAATTGGTAATATTTTCATAATAAAATGATAATATTTCAGGAATAAATAGGTATTATTTTCAGAATAAAATGTAAATATTTTAGGAATAAATTGGATATTTCTTTGAAATAAATTGGTAATATTTCAGGAATAAAATTATAATATTTCAGGAATAAATTGGATATATTTCAAGAATAAATTGGTAATATTTTGACAATAAATTGGTAATATTTTAGAAATAAAATGGTTATATTTCAGAAATAAATTGGTAATATTTTAGTAATAAATTGGTAATATTTTTTAGAATAAATTAATAATATTTCAGAAATAAATTGGTAATATTTTAGGAATAAATTGGTAATATTTTAAGAATAAATTGGTAATATTTTTAAAATAAATTGGTAATATTTCAGAAATAAATTGGTAATATTTCAGAAATAAAATGGTAATATTTCAAAAATAAATTTGTAATATTTCAGGAATAAATTTGTAATATTTTTACAATAAATTAATAATATTTCAGAAATAAATTGATAATATTTTAGAAATAAATTGGTAATATTTTGGGAATAAATTGGTAATACTTTGGGAATAAAATAGTAATATTTCAGGAATAAATTGGTAATATTTTTAGAATAAATTGATAATATTTTAGAAATAAATTGGTAATATTTCAGAAATAAATTGGTAATACTTCTGAAATAAAATGGTAATATTTCAGGAATGAATTGGTAATTTTTTAGGACTATATTGGTAATATTTTTAGAATAAATTGGTCATATTTTCAGAATAAATTGGTAATATGTCAGAAATAAAATGGTAATATTTTGAGAATAAATTTGTAATATTTTGAGAATAAATCGGTAATATTTTGAGAATAATTTTGTAATATTTTGAGAATAAATCTGTAATATTTTAAGAATAAATTTGTAATATTTTGAGAATGAATCGGTAATATTTTGAGAATAATTTTGTAATATTTTGAGAATAAATCTGTAATATTTTAAGAATAATTTTTTAATATTTTGAGAATAAATCGATAATATTTTGAGAATAATTTTTTATTATTTTGAGAATAAATTGGTAATATTTTAAGAATAAATTGGTATTATTTCAGGAATAAATTGGTAATATTTCAGGAATAAATTGGTATTATTTTAACAATAAATTGGTAATATTTTAAGAATAAATTGGAATTATTTTAAGAATAAATTGGTAATATTTCAGAAATAAATTGGTAATATTTCAGAAATAAATTGGTATTATTTTTTAGAATAAATTGGTAATATTTCAGGAATAAATTGGTAATATTTTAAGAATAAATTGGTATTATTTTAAGAATAAATTGGTATTATTTTTTAGAATAAATTGGTAATATTTTAGGAATAAATTGGTAATATTTCAGGAATAAATTGGTATTATTTTAACAATAAGTTGGTAATATTTTAAGAGAAGAGTTGTATTATTATTAAAGATAAAAGTTGTAATATGTTTGGCAGCTTATGGAAGGGGAATCTACTTTTATGTTGATGCATCATCAGCACAGAGGAGATGTGATCTGAACACCAAGAGTCAGAAGGTCATGTTCCTGGGTCGTGTTCACACAGGCAGATATACTTTAGGAAGAAAAGACATTAACGTACCTCCACCTGTGGATCCCTCAAACCCAGGTGTCCTCTATCACAGCGTCGTGGACCACATGGACAACCCAAGTGTATTTGTGGTGTTCAGTCCTGAAAGGGCTTACCCTGAGTACTGCATCACATTCACAGATGAATAGTAAGAAAACCATGCTCAGAGTATAGTTATTATACTTTATATTACTGTTTGTGTTGTGAGTTTATGTTGTGTTATGCTTGGTTTGTTTGTGTGTTATTAATGTTTCTGTCTTAAGGGAAAATAAAGGTCAAATCAAACACATTTTAAAATTATACTGTATTATACAACCTGCTTCGTTCTCAACTGACCCCGAATGTGTATGTTCACACCCAGAGACACACGGGGGCGCTATTCCAAAAAGTTCATACAATGTGGAAGCCAGAATTGTGACTTTTTGCAGATGGATCCTTTTGAAGCATCAAAATCTTCCACCAATGTAGCTCCACCAACAGCTCCACCAACAGCTCCACCAGCAGCTCCACAAACAGATTCACCAGCAGCTCCACCAACAGATCCACCAACGGTTGCTACCATCAGTAGTACCACCAACAGATGCACCAGCAGCTCCACCAACAGCTCCACCACCAGCAGCTCCACCACCAGCAGCTTCACCAACAGCACCACCAGAAACTCCACCAACAGCTCCACAAGCAGCTCTACAAGCAGCTCCACCAACAGCTCCACTAGCAGCTCCACCAACATCTCCAACAGCAGATCCACCAGCAGCTCCACCAAAAGCACCACCAGCAGCTATGCACCAGCTCCAGCTCCAGCTCCAGCAGCTCCACCACCAACATCTCCACCATGGATGGTAAAATGTATTTAGAGCTTAACAGAGAGAAGGAAACATTTAGAAGAAATAAATCTACTATCGATTCTAAAACAGTGACTGGACCCAGCCAGAAGGTGGCACTGTTTAGCTATTTTACATCTACTAATCTGTCATCCTCGCTTAAAAAAGAAATATATAAAATAAAAAGAATATAAAATAAGGCTTTACAATAAGATATAATGATTAAAATCTGGTCCAAATAAACAAGTCACAATAATGTTCCTGGACCTTGGAGCCATGGAAGAAGGTGGACCAGTCAGAAAACGTACGTGGTACGTGGGGGACATGATGGTACCATGATGCAGTGTGGGAGGATGATCCTCTGGAGAATGTTCTGCTGGGACTTTCATATGACCTGTAACTGGACCTAAACACAGTTATGGACCGAGCGGTCCATTCAGGTGACACCACGTGCCCACCAGAGAACCCAGAGGTCACCAGAGGTTCCCCCACACTGCAGTTCTGTAGAACGTGTGGGTGTGTTCTCTGATGTCCTGATGTTGATACCATGCCAGAAGCTGATTTCTTTTCCATGGAGGCTTTAACTGAGGAACCATTCCTCTGAAATCACCATGATGTGTGAATGGGCGGGGATTTTTGGAAATCCACCACCACCAC
This sequence comes from Parotocinclus maculicauda, assembly GCA_034780255.1. NCBI lineage: Eukaryota > Metazoa > Chordata > Actinopteri > Siluriformes > Loricariidae > Parotocinclus > Parotocinclus maculicauda. The sequence goes on along the minus strand of JAUZSU010178142.1, from coordinate 6,651 downwards.
CGTTCTTCAGAAGATCAGGAACCAAACCAAGACAAACAAACTTCTGCATGTCTGTGACAGAGGTGTGGAGAGATGGGTTAGGAGATAAGTTCATGCCAAGATCAGAGTCGTCTTTCCAAACAGAAGGAACCGAGCCAAGTGGAAGAGTCCAGTGCCAACTCTGAAGATCTGAAGTTCATTGTGGCTGAGACTGGGCACAACGTCACACAAAGCAGGGCGCCAAGAAAGGAAAAAACCCTCCAAAAAGTCACACAAAGCAGGGCGCCAAGAAAGGAAAAAACCCTCCAAAAAGTGCTGTGTTTTACTCTTTATTCTGTTTTTACTTCTTTATTTATCCCTTTTATTCTCTTTCTTTTTTTCTTTCTTTCTTTGTTTCTTTGTGTTAACTGTTATTTTTTCTTTCTTTCTTTCATTTTTTTTATTTCTACAGCATTAATTGCTTTATTTTATTTTTTCTTTCTTTACCCTTTCACCTTTTCTCACTTTTATTCTTTATTGCATTCATTGATTTCTTTCTTTCTTTTTCTTCTTTCTTTCTTCTTTCTTTGTGTTAGCTGTTATTTTTTCTTTCTTTCTTTCTTTTGTTCTTTCTTTCTCCATCTTTTTCTTTCTTTCTATCTTTCTTTCTTTCTTTCTTTTTTTTTTGTTTTTTCTTTCTTTCTTTTTTTCTTTCTTTTGTTTTTTTTTCTTTCTTTTTTCTTTCTGTTGTTATTTTTTTTCTTTCTTTCTTTCTTTCTTTCTTTGTGTTAGCTGTTATTTTTTCTTTCTTTCTTTCTTTCTTTCTTTTTTTTCTTTCTTTCTTTTTTTTCTTTCTTTCTTTCTTTTTTCTTTCTTTCTTTCTTTTGTTCTTTCTTTTGTTCTTTCTTTTGTTCTTTCTTTCTCCATCTTTTTCTTTCTTTCTTTCTTTTTTTCTTTTGTTTTTTTCTTTCTTTCTTTCTTTTTTTTCTTTTTTTTTTTCTTTTGTTATTTTTTTTTCTTTCTTTCTTTCTTTCTTTCTTTATTTCTCCATCTTTTTTTTCTTTCTTTCTTTCCTTCTTTTTTTCTTTCTTTTGTTCCTTTTTTTCTTTTTTTGTTCTTTTTTTCTTTCTTTCTTTCTTTCTTTCTTTCTTTCTCCATCTTTTTCTTTCTTTCTTTGTTTTCTTTTGTTTTATCTTTCTTTCTTTCTTTCTTTCTTTCTTTCTTTCTTTTGTTCTTTCTTTTGTTCTTTCTTTCTCCATCTTTTTCTTTCTTTCCTTTGTTTTTTCTTTCTTTCTTTCTTTTTTTCTTCAAGTCATTTCATTAAGTCATTCTTACTTTCTCCATCTCTCTCTCTCTCTCTCTCACTTAAATCCAAATTTCTTGGCACCACCAAACTTATATATATATAAGGTTTATAAAGCTCATAAGGGACATAATTTAAAAAAAAAAACGTCTCTATAAAGCGGTAAATCAGGGAACGTTTCACAGTAATAACCATGTTACCTCTGCTTTTCATTTTATTCTTTAGTTATCAGAGCCGTTATTTATTTTTAATCGTTAACTAAAGGTTGGAAGTTCAGAGAATAACTTTTATGTGTGATTAATGTAAGATAAATGAGTGATTTTTTTACTTCTTTATAGAGAGAGCAGACCTTGGTTCGGATTCTCACAGAGATCAGACCAAACGTCATTGAAGGACTTTCTTAACCTGCATGGTTTCTGCTTCAGATCTTCAGATCTTCAGATCTTCAGGTCTTTCCCTGTCATGTTGTGACGTTTAGAAAACGTCCCGAGGCCTGGTGCCAGCTGTCACAGCTCACACTGAAAGACTTACCACTTTTACTAATCTGCCATGTTCAGACCTGCCCTTTTCCTACAGCAAGGAAACAAAAGAGTGCTTAAGAAAATGTGTAAATTGATCCTAAGGTATCGGTTTGTGTTCACAGGGGTAAGAAAGGTCAAAATAAGATCTCTACTTATTTATTAGAGCAATTTTTTGTAGACAAATGAGACCAAAGTGGCTTTTTAAATTTTTTTTCTATAAATGAGAAGTTGTTATATCTGGAGAAAGTTCAGCATAAGAACCGTATACAGGCTTTTATTACCTTCTTACAATATATGTACAAAAGTATTTGGACACCCACATATTACAACTACAGGAGAAAAAAATAGGGTGGGGGGGGTCATTTTTATAGGTATAAACATAAAGCTGATCCCACTTTAAAGGATTTCTATGAGATTTTGGACTGTGTCTGTGGGAACTGTTGCCGGTTCAAGAAGTACGGAAAATTATTTGTGAGGTCGGACACCGACCTTTTTTTCTTTCTTTCTTTCATTTGCTTCTTCTTCTTTTGCATTCTTCCTTTCTTTCCTTTTTCTTTTGATCCCACTTTCTGTCTTTTCTCTTTTGCATTAATTTCTTTATTTCTGTGTTTTTTCTTTTCCTTTTCCTCTGTAGCATTCTTTTTTTTTTTCTTCTTCTTCTTTCTTCCTCTCTTTTTTCTTTCCCTTTATAGCATTAATTTCTTTCTTTCTTGACCTTCTTTTTTCCTTCATTCCTTTGTATTTCTTTTCTTTTTCTTTTCTTACATCAAACCTGTTGTTCCTTCTGTAGAACCCATTTCTTTCTTTCTTTCTTTCTTTCTTTCTTTCTTTCTTTCTTTCTTTCTTTCTTTCTTTCTTCCTTCCTTTCTTTCTTCTTTTTCTTTCTTTCTTTCTTTCTTTCTTTCTTACTTTTTTTCTTTTGTCCTTCGTTTCTTTCTTTCTCGTTCTTTCTTTCTTTCTTTCTTTTTTTTCTTCCTTTTTTTCTTTCTTTCTCATTTTATTTTATTCTTTCTTTCTTTCTTTATTTCTCGTTCTTTCTTCCTTCCTTCCTTCCTTCTTTTATTTATTTCTCTTTCTTTCTTTCTTTCATTCTTTCTTTTTTCTTTCCACCCTAACGCTTCCACTTACTTCACTAACAGCTGATGTTTAAATATCTCAGTTCCATCCTATTACAGAACCACACTCAAATTCAGCCAGCTCTTTAGAATGAAATTCCTTTATTTTAAAATAAATGTTTATAAAGCCAGACTGCATGGCTGATAAGGCAGTAACAAAACTCTAAAGATTAGAATCTTAACTGATCCGTAGTAAGGTACCAGGATTTGTAGTTCTTACGTAATATAACTTTAAACAAACCTGATCCTTTGCAGATGGAAAAAAAAACAGAATTCTTTCCCTGGAAGTCCTCGGATGCTATGTGGAGGTGGAGGTGGAGGTGGAGGAGGAGGTGTGTTGCGCAATGATTTACTCCGAGTGCTTTAAAAGGCCGGGAGCTCAGATCTGAAGAGCAAACGACTGAAGCTCTCTAAGAATACTGCTCTGTTAATTTATTTAATAATTGAATCATGACGACTCTAACCATCACCCTGGCTACAGCCTTCACCCTCTTATGTCTGACAGAAGGTAAGCTTTTTACTTCACTTCCTTTACTGAGCTCTTTTAGAGGTGATCATGAATTCTAATTCTTATTCTTATTCACCGTGCATTTTGTGAGCGTAAAATCCTAAAGTTTGTTTTCTCTCTGACACCGCAGGGTTGCTCCCCATCCATTTTCGATGCCGGTGTACATCAGCATCCTCCAGAGAAATCCCAGCGTACAGAATAGCCAAGCTGGAAGAGTTTCAGCCCGGTCCTCAGTGCAAACACGTGGAAGTCATGTAAGTCCAACGCTCAGAAACGCTTCGTAATACAGCCACGGTTAGAAATGATGGACGAAATGTTCACTTAGCATTTTCTCCTTCGTGCAGCGCTACTATCAGAACTGCTAACAACAAGGAAATGCTGACCTGTCTCAACCCCAAAAAGCAATGGGTTCAGAACATCTTAAAAAAGTACGATTCTTCAAAAAGTACAAACCAAGGCTCTGTTTGTTACAGAGCTTTAATAATGTCATGTCATTGTTATAAACGTCATATTTAAACCATAATTATTTTATATTTGCAGATGGAATGAGTCCCGGCTGAAGGCGACCGAACCAAAAAATTCAGAAGGCGGCCAAGAAAGACTTATATAAATATATATAGTGCAAAATGTCTCTATCAGTTTTATGCCTTTGTATACGTTTATTACATATTTTTTTAAAACAAATGCTTGTTTTATATTCCTAAATTAAAATACGTTTTTGCATGAAACAAGAACACGAGCGTCTGCTGCATCTCCTATGTCCGCTTTGATTTGTCTGTGGATCCGATTCTAACTTTAAATCAATTAAATAAGTCTGTAAAAGCTCAAAAGACGATCACACATCCTTATACTTGTGTCCAAACCAAATTTCATATTCAAAATTCTCGTAAGTAAACGTAAACTGAGGATGTAAACTGAGTGAACTCAAAGTTTACAGCTCTTACTCCTAAATAACTAAAAAAAAGTGTTTAAATAGTACATATACTACAAATACATCAATCTACTGACCCCATACTGTTACTACTTACTTTTAACGTAATAATATGAACTTCGTCTATTTTTGTAAGAGGAACCAAAGAGTTCCTGCTCCATAAATTAAGGTGCTATTTAAATTAAGATAATTTACTGGATACCAAACAGAACCCTTGAATAAAAGATGTAGATAAAGTTGAACATAGCATGATTAAGCCAAACACACTTTGTGTGGAATAATAAAACAATTTATATATCAGTGGAGCTTGTGAGCATTTTGGAGTTTTTGGTGTCTCTTTATAAATGTATTTATAAGGCTGTGGGACCAAGACTGCACAGATTTTTACGTTTTTGTTATTAGTTATTCTGTGTGTTTCTCACATCATTGTTGTGCTTCCCGATGCTAATACGGCGCTATCCTGTTAAGTGGCTGAACAGCATTTTATAAGTCTTTTATAAGACTTACAATCAACCTCCCATGATTATAAAGTTGTGCTTTTAAATGACCTACGTTATAATGAACGTGTGTTTTGCTTATTTAACGATCTGTATTAATTTAATATAGATTTATTTACTCGCTAGCGCTTTTTCTGTGCGCCCGGCCTGTAGGGGGCAACCAGAGTCACAGCTTTACCCACAGGGCGGTCATTAAACGAACTACGTTTCCCATAGTGCTTTGGGGTTCTGTAGCATCTGTGAGCGACTCCATTTCAATTTCTGAAACGCTGGTTAACATTAAGAGTGATTTTTGGGTTATTCAGGGGTAGGTTTGGGTCCCTTAGTTCCATTAAAGGGAAATCTTGGTGCTTCAGCATTTAGACAAACGTTCCAAATGGTTCCAGCTATTTGGAAACAGTACTTTTTTCACGAAGAAAGGTCTAAAAGCTGTGGTAGTGTAAGTTTGGTTTGGCATGGAGGATCTTGACCGGCCAAAATGTGTCCCAATACTTTAGTCCGTATGGTTTATGTTTAAAGTGGAACAAAAAGTTCTGTATAAATAAGGTTAATCAGGATATAAAAGTAAATATGGATTAAGTTTGGGAACGCCCTCTGCTTTGGAATCGGTAGCGTTAATATTATAATCGTTATTTTTAGAGCTTATCTTAAGCCCCAATTTGTTTTTGGTTCTTGCCTCTTGGCTGTGGTACCTTCTGGTTCTCCTTCTTTAGCTATGCTGCTATAGTAGTGCTGCTGGAGTTTCATGTTGCACCTGATATTAGTAATGGATAATAGACTCTGTGCTCCTAACCCATAAGTAACTACATGTTCTCTTTTCTCTCTGAGCTGATGTTCCAGTACCACACACTTAGATGTTCCTCCACCTCAGCATCACCTATACTGGTCTCCATCATCAGAACCCAGTCCCACCAGAGTGCAGGAACTCCCTCAGTCATTTAGTCATTAGGAGACGATGTGTCTCCTAGGACCTCCCACTGAGGACTCATTTAATAATCTATTTTGTTACTTATTTTAATACTAACTTTTAACTGATTTTTACTGATTTAAATTATATTATTTACTATTACTTTAATATACTTTTAACTATTTATTTAATTAACATCTAACCCACCCATGGAGGTCGGGTCCCTTTTCTGAGTCTTGGTTCCTCCCAAGGTTTCTTCCTTCTACTATCAGGGATTTTCCTTGCCACTGTCGCTCTAGGCTTGGTCAGTTTGGGATTGGTCTTTTAAGATCATATAAGATTACAAAGCTGCTTTGAGAAAATGCTCCGTTATAAAAAGCGCTAAAATAAATTTGAATTTGAATAAATTTCTAGGATCTTCTCAGCCAAGAGCTTATTTCTAAACTTAATTGTTCTTGTTGCTGCCTGACGACTAAAGGTTAAAAATGGTTCTTAACCTTTTAAAGAAGGTTATAAGATATAATATAAACTGGAATGAATCCCTTTCCCATTTTAGTGAACTGTAGCTTAGTTTTTTTTTGCTTATAATAATTTAATTTTATTGCTAAAACTAATGACTGATCCAGGATTAAACAGTTCATACATGGATTATAATGTGAACGTTATTTCAAATGCAGAAAACTTTAATTATCTTTTTTTTTTTTAAAGTCATCGGTATCGGGCACAATAAAGTGCAAATCGTCCTAAGAAATGTTATTTTAAACCAAATCATTCTGACCAGTCACAAATTCAACAGTGCTCTGTTACGCTCTGAGTATATAAATACAGTCGATCCCGGTTAATGGGACCAGTCGCTTATTTGGACCAAATCCTAAAGTACAGAAACAAATCCTATTATATACGTGTAATGT
>JAUZSU010178131.1:0-12720 GCA_034780255.1 Parotocinclus maculicauda | reverse complement strand
TCACACTGAAAGATACACTCTCACTCTTTCTTTCTCTCTCTCTCTCGAACACACACACACACACACACACACACACACACACACACACACACACACACACACAGGTTTGTCCTTCTATCATTGCAATGACTTTTTGGGACTGTTGTAGGGTAGGGTTAAAGGTACTGGACTATGGTCGCACAATTGCTGGGATTGTAAAATTAGTTTGTCACTGTTACCTGCATTTGTTAGTGAGTAAGAGCAGCTGCCAAATGCCAAATTCTGCCATTTCAAAAGAAACTTTCAGTTTTTGTTATACAGTAACAAAAATGAACTGCAAGGACCAGAGAATGTCCCAGCAAGGTTAAAATTGTCCAAACATTCTATCCTCGTGGGGCAATTTGATTATTAGAATAACATATAAACTTGAACATGATGACCTGCTGAAGTTCAGCATCTCTGAATGCATAACACATCAAACCTTGAAGCAGATCGCTACAGCAGCAGAAGCACACTGTTTGCCACTCCACAACCTAAAATAAAACTAAGGATACAATGCACACGGGCTCACCAAAACTGCACAATAAAAGATTTAGGAAAACCTGCCTGGTCTGATGAGTCACAGGTTCAGAAATTTGCATATAAAACCCAAAAGCATGGATCTAGCCATTGTATCAATGGTTCAGGCTGCTAGATGGTGGTGTAATGGTGTGGGGGATATTTCTTCTGTACATTTTAAAACATTTTATTACTTAATACCGTCTGAGCATGTTTTAAACGCTACAGCCTACCTTAATATTGTTGACGACCATGTTTATTCCTTTATGATCACAGCGTATCATCTTCTACTCACCATGTCACGAAATTAATGAAACTAAGTTCACTGTATTCACATGGCCTTTACAGTCACCAGAAATGGATGGAATTTATATGTAATTGATATGGAAAATATGAAGTAGCTAAGAATTGACAATAACATTGCCTAACTAGTGATGTGCAAAAACACATTCTGAGCCACAGTGGAACTTGAATTATTCCAGGCAGTGGAGTGACACATGATAGCCTTATTGCTGTGGAAATTATTTGGCATGTTTTTTGATGCAGTAGTTCCTGAACATGATTTTTTGGTTCACTTTATTCCTACTGCAACCTTTTCATACAGGGCATTTGTACAGTTGCTAAAAGCCAAAATGAGATGTCACTACTCCATTTACTGGTACCTGTCCATCAGGATCATCTGGTGTTTGTCAAATTCATTTCAACCAAAGGGAAGTTATCGTGGTCAGAAAACTGATGTATCTTTCTGTGACTTCTGGCTTTCACCAGTCAGAGGCAATGATTTGTCACTGGTTTAATCTGAGGCCTTATTGTCTATTGTTTGTTCACATTCCACTGGTCAGGGTTACAGGAGCTCTCTAACACAAGGTTTAGGTAGAACACGGATCCTGCAGGCAGGGGCTGCTGTTGCATTGTTGGGGAAGATCCCCTGATTAACCAAACATGACTATATATGATTCCCGACCTGGCTGGAAGGCACCGCCAGAATTTCAGAATTTCTGTGGTGGGCAGTCAGAAATTAAATACATTTTAGCTGTTACTAATAGGTTAGGCTTCTTCTAGTGTTACCAGGGATTTTTGAACTTAGTGACCACACAAATTAATTCCATGGTTTAAACAAACTCCAAAACCAACCACAGCACAATTGTTTATACAAAAGAACGAGCTTCTTATGCACAAATGTTCACGTTTGTTGGAGCTCCCATTTAAGCCACTTGTGTGAAGGACCACAGGTGGCTTTTAAGCTCATTCACTGTGATATTCTCCCTTTATAACAAGAGTCATCTGCAGACAATGGTAATCCATTTAATGCAGCTCACTGTCAGCTTAACTCAGCTTGCATTGCTGTGCAGTGTAGTCACCAAGAGTCGAAATGTTTCAGTGTCCTTTAAAATTGAACCCAAATGGACAATAATTTAATGACTGTTAAACTGCATTTAAGCAGGTGGGGTTCTTCTGTTATGAACATAATTTATTATGAAATAATAACTGCAATAATCAACATTCGTCAGTGGAGAAGGTCTCACAACCATCAGGATTAGTCCATTACTTTGTCCCCTATAATAGCTGGGACAAATAGCTTACAGCCAACAACACCATCTAACTAATGCCATGTAAGTAGTTGATGTCGTACAATAAAGTAATAAAAAAGAAAAGAAAATCAAAGTTTGGATAAATTTTACATATATTTTTGGGTGCATCTTTGGAATAGAACTTAATCAACCTGAATGATTTCTGTCCCGCCAGGAGAGGACACGGAGTTTACTCAGAGAGTGGTATCTGCAGGACCCGTACCCGAACCCATCACGCAAGCGGCACCTAGCCCAGGCTACAGGTCTTACTCCTACACAAGTGGGCAACTGGTTCAAGAATAGACGACAGAGGGACAGAGCGGCATCTGCCAAAAACAGGTATTAATCACAGGTTGTGCCAGAAAAAAGAAGAAAATCCTTTAAATGTATACAGTCCTGTGCTAAAGTTTTAAATAATATTATATAATAATATAAATAAAATAAAATAAATAATTAACATATTTGCTGTTTATCAATTGTATACTTAAAATATGTCCCTTTATTAGAATCACCACAAACTACATGATAATTGTTCAGGAAACAAAAAAGCTGTAGACAATAGCAGCATCTGGCAGCTTCATCCAGATGCCAAGCTGAACCATCTACAGTCTGAAAAAGATTGATCAGGAATGGTTGTTTCTGTTTTTATATTTCTTGTATTTTGTGCTTGTCTCTTAATAAAGAAAATGAGAAATAATTACATATGTTCCTATTAAATACCATCGATAAATCAATAATCTAATGGTGGCCTAAGACTTTTCTTTATATTGTTTTTTTTAGCAAAACAGATTAACTTGTGCTAAAATGTATAAACTCTTTGGTTGTACCAGTTGTACAGTCACTGGATAAAAATGTCTGCTAAATGCTGTACATGTAAGAACCTAATTTGAAAGCTGAAGTAGGTTGTTGTAGTCTACCTGCTTCATTTGTTTCTCTTTTTCTTTGCAGAATGCAGCAAGACCCTGCTCTCCATCCATCTGGTAGTTCACCAGAATGTTCTTCCTCAGAGCACAACGGCGGCCTGGAGAACAGTTCAGAGCATCGTGACATTAGAGTGTCAACACCTGATATATCAGTCAGCAGTGACAGTGAGTTTGAGCCCTGAGCAGATCCCAAACACAAAGACTTTTATTGAGCGGCTGAAATGTGATCAGACAAACTGCATCTGCAACTGCAAAGAGACTTCAACAAATCTATAGACTCGCACTTAAATGGACACATACGTGAAACCATCTGAAAAGATGATATTTTTTCTACATTGTTGGTGGTTGCCAAATAAAATGCTTGTATCTGGTTTTCGGGATTGTACAATAGGCACATCTGAGATAAAACAGAAATATTTACAGGGATATTTGAAAGAGTAACATTTTGACTGTCAAACCTGAGTTTTAGTTGATTATGGCAGCATATTTCTGCATAATAGAAAGTAAATGATACAGTGGGTGAGAACTGTGGTACTGATCTGAAAAACAGTGGCATGTTCTCCTCAGCTGAGGGCAGAGAGTGTGAGCTTGACAAATGGGTTGGGTCAGCAGCAGTTCTCCAGTCACTGTACTGATCTTCAGTGGTTAAGCAGGTGTGAAATCCTCAAAACTGTATAAACCCATCCATTGGGCAATGACTGAAAAAATATGGGTAATATAGGTTCAAGTGGCAGGAATTAGGTTCCTATGCAGGTTTGCTGGGCTTACTCTCTGTGAAAGGGTACAGAGTTCGACAATAGGGGAAGCCTCAGAGTAGAGCCACTGTTTCTACTCCTTCAACCCTTGAGAAGAGAGCTGAGGTAATTTGGGGGAACAGGTCTTTAAGAAAGGGATTGTATTTCATAATTGGGTTAAAAATGTCTGAGGATTCCCCAGCAGCAGTTGCAATCTGCAGTCCCAAGAAAGTCCTAGTTGACCCTCAACAGGAAAGTACAGGTAGCCTATACCTCTACTGTTCACTTAATTAACTGAATACATTTATTTCCAATTTGTCTGAAACCCCAGATTAAAACAATTAAAGTGATAGCAGCATATACAGACGGATGACAAATGAATCCACAAGTCAAATTATTGTGGATTGGGGTATTGCCTTAATAAAAGAGATGCCACTCCCATCAGGTTAGAAATGGTTCATCACTTGCAGTACCCCTTAAGTTAAAGGGAACAAGTGACACTAAACTCTGGCAACATAAGAATGTCATTGGGTTTTTTATATACAGTATCTTACAAAAGTGAATACATCCCTCACAGTTCTGTAAATATTTTATTATATCTTTTCATGGGACAACGCTGAAGGTATGACACATTGATACAATGTAAAGTAATCAGTCTACAGCTTTTAAAACAGTGCAAATATGCTGTACCCTCAAATAATTTAACATACAGTCATTAATGTCTAAACTGCTGGCAAAAAAAGTGAGTACACTAAATTGTCCAAATTGTGTCCAATTAGTTATTTTCTCTCACCGGTATCATGTGCTAGTGTTACAAGGTCTCAGGTGTCAATGGGGTGTTAAATTTGGTGTTATTGCTTTCACACTCTCTCATACTGGACAATGGAAGTTCAACATGGCACCTCATAGCAAAAAAGTCTAAAGATCTGATAAAAATAATTGTTGCTATACATAAAGATGGCCTAGGCTGGAAGCTCACCAACCTGAAAGTGAGTTGGCCAAGACCGTACAGAAGTTTAACAGGACAGGTTCAAGAAGTTGAGTGCACATGATCACCATTATATCCTGAGGAAAATAGACGTAGGGGTGATACATCTATGGGAGTAGTGTCAGCTTGTCAGTACTCAGACCATACACCGCACATAGTATCAAACTGGTCTGCATGGCTGTCATCCCAGAAATAAACCAGACTAAGGACTTGGATTACTAGAACCATGTCCTGTGATCTGATGCGACCAAGATAAACTTATTTGGTTCAGATGGTGTCAGGCATGTGTGGCGCCAACCAGGTAAGGAATACAAAGACAAGTGTGTCTTGCCTACAGTCAAGCATGGTAGTTTGAATGTCATGGTTTGGGGTTGCATGAGCGCTGCCAGCTGTGGGGAGCTACAGATCATTGAGGGAACCATGAATGTCAACATATAATGTGACAAACTGAAGCAGAGCATAATCCCCTTCTTACAGAAATTGGGCCACAGGGCAGGATTCCAACATAATGAAAATGATAATGATAATGACCAAAAACACACCTCCAAGATGACCACTACCTTGCTAAAGAGACTGAGGGTAAATGTGCTGGAAAGGCCAACTATGTCTCCAGACCTAAAGCCTAAAGAGCAACTGTGGGGGAGCACAAGGTCCCTAACATCCACCAGCTCTGTAATGTCATCATGGAGGAGTGGAAGAGGATTCCAGTGGCAACCTGTGAAGCTTTAGTGAAATCCATCACCAAGAGAGTTAAGGCAGTGCTATAAAAAAATAGTATCACACAAAATATTGACATTTTTGGACACAATTTGGCTATTTTCCCTTAGGGCTGTACTCACTTTTGTTGCCAGTGGTTTAGACATTAATGGCTGTGTGCTGAGTTATTTTGCGGGTACAGCAAATTTACACTGTTATACAATCTGTAGACTCACTACTCTACATTGTATCAATGTGTCATATCTTCAGTGTTGTCCCATGAAAAGATATAATAAAATATGTACAAAAATGTGAGGGGTGTACTCACCTTTGTGTGATACTGTATGCCCCTGGCAGGATTTTAAATGTTTAATTGTATCACTGAAGCATAAGCATTTCACTATTTTACTTTAGGTTGGTTATTCCTTTGTATTCCAAATGTATGCATCATTGAAAGTTTGTGCATTACCAGTTTGTTATTTTCTTATAAAATAATTTACTGAATGGATTAATTAATGATGTGACCATATATTCAATACATTATATTCCAATTATTCTAAACATTTTTGCATCCCAGTATTGACCGTGTAAGCACATAAAGCAAACTTTGGCATAATTATACATAGTGGCATGAACCACCACTATTAAAGTGACCCCAGTTCAGGCCATGGTGGTGCCATCTGGCCAAGATGGGCACAACACCAACACTTTATTTGGGAAGTGAGGCTAGAAGAATCACCCCTCGGAGCTGCAACAGGGTTTAATTCTGCCTGCACCCAGTGAGTACAAAGACAACCTCTAGCATACAGGGAACAGAGTTGTGACAGTTTAGGACACTTCCTTATGTGGTTGAGCTCGTTACTGGCCGACAGCAGTGTCAGTGCACTGGAACATTTACACACAGTATGACATGGCAAATGAGATGACAGCTTATATTCGGAAGTGTTCAGCAGTGGGTTTTTTTATAAGTACCACCCATTATTAAACCAAAAAGTACCACCCATGAGTCTCATCTCACAAACACATGTCCACAGTATGTACAATAAGTTGAGCATACAGGTTTATCCAACAAATATGCATGTTTTAGTGCTCACAGGTCTTCTTAGATGCACTGCTTTCATGCTGTTGTTGCTGAGAATTTCACAGCACACAAAACATTGTGGTCTTGTGTCTTCCCACGTTTTTGGGGAAGCAGATAGCATGATGAAGATGTAATGAACTACGGGTGTCTGTCAACCACGATTTATGTAAGACTGCAAGAGAAGCTTAGCTTCTCCTAAAATATCTAAATTAATTGGTCAAATATGTAGGTTTGTGTTAACATTTAATTGACTACAAATGTGTTAGAGCACATTCATCTTAAAGACGGGTTTTGTTCAGAATCAGCTACCAGCAGAATCCAGTTTTGATTAATAGCTATTTTGAGATATACACCATCACTTAATCATTGGGAGCTCAGTCCCATCATGGATTTTGCAAGTAAACTGTTGCAAGTAAACCCATTTCTTGGTCTTTGCTTGGCGAAATTACTTGACGCTCATAGTATTTCCTTGTTTCAATTTAACATAATTTTAACATTTCCGTGCTTGAGTTTAATATTGATTCGTTAATAAGTTCACTGTTAGACAGTGCAATGCCTCAGCTGTTCAAACTTTGAGTTATCTGTGGGTGTAGAAAGATTTTCTACTGTTTAAAAAGGCTTAATTCTAACAACTGTAACACAACAGGCCAAAGCCGTCTAAGTAACCTAGCTCTGCTGGACATTGAGTGGACACTGGTGAAGTCCTTGGAAAAGATGCCTATTTGGTATGATAAGGGTTATAGACCATTTTCCTGAAAAGAAACAGAGGGCAAAATTTATATATAAATAAATGGACAAATTTTATGATGTCAGCTGACAATGAGCTTCCTCTCTTTGAAAGACCCACAGTCACCACTGATGTCTGTGTAGCCCACGTGATAGTTTTTAAACACAAAACACAAATTAATTGAATTAAAACAAAATTATGAATTGTCTAAAAGATGTAATTTACATATGAAAATGTTTGATTTTTAATAATTAAATAAATCCCTAATTTTTAAATAAGTACTATTATGACCCTACTGAAAAAAAAACATACCCGCATGATACTGGACTTGGTGGTTACCAGTGTTTGTTGTGTCTTGAACATGTTTTTGCTGGGGATGCTGGTGACCAGCACATCCTGGTCTTTGCTGGTTCTTGGATGGTTGTGACCAGTGCATGCTAATTCTAACTCCTTCACGTACCACGAGTGGTACATGCAACACAATTTGAAAACCACTGTTACAAATTGTCAAATAAAAAAAAAAAATCAAATATAAAAAAAAAAATGTAAACAGGCAGTGATGTTATTTTAAAAGTTCTAAAACAAATACGACTGTAATCTCTAGATTAGTATTTGTTCATCCATTTAAGTTATAGGACACATAAAAAAAATAAATCTATAAATTTTGGGGATAAACATAAAAGTATGTAAGATGTTTATGTGTGTCTGAACCGACCTTTTGGGAGGAGTGCAGGTAGTGGGTGGTAGTGGGAGTGACTGCTGGCCTGCGTTTACGCCCTACAGCACACCGTCTATATCACTCTGACAGAGTGCATTTGTGCTGCTGTCACTCTGTCAGATTACTGGGAACCAAAACCAGCTACAGTTTTACTGTGGGGTGTGAACCTGCTACAGTAATATGGATAGTGCAGGGAGAAAAGTGGTGGTCTGTGACAATGGAACAGGGGTAAGTCAGTTGTATATATAAACTTTTATATGTTTATTTAATTGATAGTTGTTTAACATAGATGTAATGAGAATATAACAGCTTGTTTGAGTTAATTTGATATATTCTAACCCTTAAGAGTCTGTAGGTCTTTAGTCATATGCAGAATATTTACCCCCTCTCTACTTTATCTTGAATGCCTTATATTATTCTTTATAAGAAGTTGTAACCTTTTACTGTTTGAAGCTTACGAGCAAGAAGCTTTGCTCTGCTTTGCAGTGAGTGTGCTACAGATGTTCAGTGGGCGTAATGGTATCTGTTTGGACTTGTTTTGTGAGGAAACTGCTAAACGCTATAGCCTTAAAAGGTTGTTTAAAAAAAGAAGCAGGCCCATTGGTTATAATTCAGGAAGCATTGTCTATATATCTGAAACTACATACTCCATGCTGAAAGCATTGCATAACAGAAGGCTACTTTAACCTGTGGTTCATGTGATGAATTTATTTGAACCTGTACAGTAAACACAGTAATTTGAGAAATGCAGAAACTACATTTTTCCATAGTTTATCAGATAGTACCTACTATATAACTACATTTTTATTCAAAAAGTAAGAGCACCCCAGTTCAAATTATTTTTTTAAAGCACAGAGATTAACATGATGACCCAGATCAAATTCTGGGTCGAACTTCATACAGACATATAATTGGCCAGAGGGAGAGTAGTCCGGACAGTGGAGCCCTAAGCGTTGGACTGGCACGCCATTCAGAATAGGTGTATGCTGCATGGATAGGCTCTGGACTGCCACCATTCATGAATCACTAGGAAATGTATCAAAAAATGTTCTTGTTGTAACTCTAGGAACTCAGAAACATGGACGATAAAAGTCTCCAGCAAGAATAATAAACAGACATTAAGTGAAACTTGACCTGGTGGCAAGAATTCTCACCAGGCCAACACTTTGGATGTCAGGACTTGCATAGGGAGCGAGACCGGGTTGGGACTTGATAACAATGGTCATGTAACCCCACAGTGATGAGACTCCAGACACACAGATCACTTAATCAGAGTGCAATACAAAAACAGTTTTGTGTAACTTAGACAGTGTGGTTTGTATCCCAACCTCAAGATGAGGTTTGTCTCTTGGTTGTATTGCATGCCAGGTTCAATACTGGCTTCTAAGTTATGTGGCATAGGCATGACAAGCACTAAATAGCTCAATGAGTCCAAGCACCTTTTCTAGTTTGGGAGTTAATCTGACAAATTATAAACCCAGAAAAATCATATGGTTTAAACATAATATCTTGACATAAACAATACAGCAGTCCCCCTTGATTTCCCAAACCAAAAATGTCAGAGGTTTTTCCTTCACAAGTGTAGAAATGGTCCTAGAGTTGCTCCTGGTATGTGACCTGGTAAGGGCTTTAGCTGTAAGACTCCACCGATCAAGATGTTGCTCCCAAATCCTGATCTGTTTCTCTCTGTGTGCATTTGGTTTTCGTTTTCCAAGAAGTTTTGCGATTTTGGATTTCCTCAGGGCAAAAAATATTTAATCTGTAATTATCTGTGATAATGTGCATTTATTCTGCAGGTAAGGTGCAGTACCCTACCCTTCATATAGGTGAAAATTCTGATATACTTTGCGTGGCCAGACACTAGGCAAAACATCTTTCAGTTGTTTGTAATTTATAAAGGATAACACTACTGCTTGAACACACTCTATATTTAGTTACTGCAGTATTTTTTAAAAACACATCCAGCCCTCAGCCCTGTGGAATGTATGGTACTAATTCGAGGCAAGACAGGGCATGTCTACCTTATGTTAGGACTGAGGAAGAGTCACTGAAACACTGAAAATGTGTTTGAGGTTTTAAATGTGACTACTGCACATAGAAGAGATGGAATATAAAATACTTTCTATGGGATAAACTTTCTGTGTGAGTCATTGTGCACATGGCTCAAATAAAATACCTGCACACTTGCAATATCTGTATTTGACATGTGGAAGAACTGTTAGGGTGTCTTGCAAAGAATATTGCAGCGTTGTTTAACCTAATCTTAACCTAGCTGTAAAAGCACTTAGACTCACTGACCACTTCATTAAGTTCAAGTTTGCAGTTCAAACTGAGCATCAGAATAGAGTAGAAATTACCATGTCATGGTTGTTGGTCTGAGTATTTCAGAAACTGGTGATCTACTGGGATTTTCATACACAAACATCTCTAAAGTGTACTAACAAATAACCTGTGAGGGCAGATCTCACAGTAAAAATGTATGGTTGATACCAGAGGTCACACCGGCCAGAATTTTGTTTTGAGCTGACAGAAGGGCAAGAGTAGCTCAGATAACCACTCATTATGCAGAAGAGTCTCTCTGCATGTACAGAAAATCAAACCTTAAAGCAGATGGGCCACAACAGCAGAAGATCACACTGTTGCCACTGTCAGCTAAGAACAGGCAGTTGAGAGTACACATGCTCACCACACAGGCTTTCCAAAGTTTTTCAATAGAAGATTGGAAAAATGTTGGTCTGATGCACAGTGGCATTCTCCTTTCCACCCTGTCATGTACACCGTTGTTGTTGAGTGTTCTCCTAATGGTTGACATTAGTCACAGTAAAAGAGGGCTTCATTTGGTTTGAAGTTAGCCTGTCTTTCTTTGTGATCCTGTAGGCTATTAATCACATTACTCTTGTCTCGAAATCGAGTCTCGATTTGTGCTGTGAAATTTGGATTATAGGGTCAGAATTTAGAGCAAACTATGGATCCACCTTTTCTTGTATCAGTGGTTTAGGCTGGTGGTGGTAGTGTAATGGTGTGAGGGAATGTTTATAGCACCTTGTTGAGTCTATTCCACAAAAATAATTAGGTCAGTTCTGAAGGTAAAGGAATTCCAAACCAGTACTAGCAAGTAACCAGTGAGTGTACACTAGATGTGGTAGATATAGATCAGGTTTGAAGACACTAGCGTGTTTAATGCTGATCTAATTAACAACAACAACAAACTTGTTAATTAAAGAGAGTATTATTCTGATTTGAATAAAAAATTCATAATCTCCTAACCACTCTCTTGTGCAACAATAATGTATTACCCAATTTACAAAAGGTATATTTCCTTCTATATTCAGGGAGCTTTTCCTTGCCACTGTTGCCTGTCGTTGGCTTGATCAATTTGGAATTGGCCTATTAAGATTATATAATATTGTAAAGCTGCATTGAGACAATGGACCATTGTAAAAGCACTCTATGAATACATTTGACTTGACTTCACATGACAAAAGTCATGTTTCTTTTGTTTTATCTGCAGTTTGTTAAGTGTGGTTTTGCTGGGTCCAATTTCCCGGAACACATCTTCCCAGCGCTTGTGGGCCGTCCTGTCATACGCTCAGACACCAAAGTGGGGAATATTACAATAAAGGTAAGACTCAGTATCAAAATTCAGGCTGTGAAATAGGAATTTGGATTTGAATAAGTATAAACAAAGTCCTGAGCAATATTAGAAGGAAACACTGCAACCACTCTTAAAAGGACTTGAATACTTGATACTTACAATGTTATACTTGCCTATGTGTCTCCATGTTACATTTCTCCACTACAGAGCATTATGTTCAAAAAGGTGTTTCTCCTTTACTTGTACACTTTTTATTGAGACGCCACTGGCTTCCTGTTACAGCCAGGATTGCATTTAAAACTCTTATGCCATGTTCCAGGCCTGAAAATGTTCTGCTCCGTGTTTTTTTATGTTTAGTGATTCTAAACTACACATTTGCATGTAAGCTCAGGTCTTCAGCTTCAGGGCATCTGGCACATCTGGAACTATACCCACAGAGCTACATCTCTATGTTTCAGTATCATAGCTCTTTATTGCATGAATGAGTTTCCTGGACTACTTCACAGAAACTTTGTATATTTTTTGTATCTTTTCACAGTCAGTATTTAATTTAAGCTTATGTGCACTTACTTATCTTTGGGCAGCACTAACTTCTACTCTAACATGAAATATTTACTATTTAGTACTTCATGCAAGTATGGAAAATTCAGCGTTTTGCACATCTTAAATCTAAATGTTGTATTACTTACCGCATACTATTGATCTGGTTACCGCTGGTGACTTAACTTCTAGAGACCAGAGTTTGAATCGTGGCTCAGCCAATAAAATGTGGAGTTTGCATGTTTTCCCAGTGTCTGTGTGGGCTTCCTGGATATTCTGGTCTCCTTCCATTTTCCAAACATATGCATTACGTCAACTGGCATTTCTAAAGTGCCCCAGAGTGAATGTGTGTGCCCTGTGATGAATTAGTACTCAATTGGATTCAGCCTTCCAAACCTGAATTTAAATAAGCATCTATGGAATGTAAACGAGAAAGTGAATTGCAAAGGTTGCTCAAAAGATGTGTGCATGGATGTTCCATGATGGAAATAATGATCCTGTCTGCTCTCTATCTGGTGTTATTTCATTCACTGTGGTAAAAGAATGGGATGACAGCATCTTTGGAACATTCTGCCATTCTGTTAGTGGAGAAGCTGCTCAAATTGACAGT
>JAUZSU010178120.1:1536-12720 GCA_034780255.1 Parotocinclus maculicauda | reverse complement strand
TCTGGACCCTTTATCCCCAAGGCTTTAGGTTTCTGGACCCTATATTTCCAGGGCCCTTTATTCCCAAGGCTTTAGGTTTCTGGACTCTTTATTTCCAGGGCCCTTTATCCCCAAGGCATTAGATTTCTGGACCCTTTATCCCCAAGGCATTAGGTTTCTGGACCCTTTATCCCCAAGGCTTTAGGTTTCTGGACCCTTTATTTCCAGGGCCCTTTATCCCCAAGGCTTTAGGTTTCTGGACCCTTTATCCCCAAGGCTTTAGGTTTCTGGACCCTATATTTCCAGGGCCCTTTATTCCCAAGGCTTTAGGTCTCCGGACCTAAATAAATATATATATATATATATATATGTGTTTATGGTGCTTTGTTCTATATATCAATGTTATTTTGTTTAAACGGCTGTTGCTTATGCAGGTCTCTATACTTCCATTTTATATGACCATTTATCTCCGTGGCCCCCTATTTAAAGGGCCCCAGCTTTCCCAGCAAGCTTTTACAGGTTGGCCACCAGCAGCCGACCTTCACCAAAACCCCAGAAGTGAGAATGAGATTCGATGTGGTTTAAAGCAGAGCGTAGTATAAACTACAGAGCCAACAATGTGAAACATGTAGAGCAGTGAGCCCAGTGCTGAGGGGAGGAGGACCTGGGAATGCTGCTAGACCGACCTCGGGTATGTGTGGTGCTACAGGGCAGGGTTTCAGGACGGGACTGCTTAATTGCTCGAGTTCCATACAGATGAGACGGTGGATTGTGTAGTTTTTAGGTTAGAGGGTGTTCATTCGCTCTCATTATCATCCACGAGTCTTACGTTATTAATTACTGAATCGCTTCGTCTGGAGAATTCGAGAAAAATGAAAAACGCAGTCTGTGGGAACGTTTAATCTCGAGCTATATCAGGTTAAATCTTACATAAAGCACAAAAAAATCCTGTTCAGTGTGTATCGGCTTTAACCCCCGACCCAAACGCATTCTCAAATATACTTCATTATTTTATTATACTTTTCTTAATTTTGATAATCCTGATAACTGATAACGCTTAGAGAGTTTTTCCTTGTCGCTGCCTGCCTAGGCTTGCTCATTTTTGGATCGGGTTCAGATCGTATTAGGAGAAATTTTAAAGCTGCTCTGAGAAAACGCTCCAGTAAAGACAACTTGTACCGAATGAAGAAAAAAAAAAAAATCTTCGTTTTGCTTTAGAATTCTTTTTTTAGATGGGATTAGGTTTATCTTATACAGGTTTATATATTATATAAACATAGCCCAGAGCTACTCGGAGGTCCCGGTGGTTAAGGACAATGCTGTGTCTGTTTTTCTGGACGCCTTGGGTTACCGATCCTGTTATTATTTTGGGGTGAAGTTTATTTTTCCAAGTGACGTGGTTATGAGGGAACAGACTGCTTACGTCAAGTTATGATGAAAGAATAAAAATCCACGTTTAAACAGGCGGACAGTTTTAATCCAGCAAGTGTATAAAGTGTACTACAATAGAAAGGTCTTACGATGGGGAGACACACCCTGAAGTGGCATCTCAAGCAGCTTTCAAACATACTCCCACACAAAAGTACTGATAGACACACCTCAGCAACCCTCCCAGTCCAAGTTCCTGTTGTAAAACACACACACACACACACACACTTGGGTTATATTCTCAGTTCTAACTCTGAGCTGATAGCGAGAGTGTCGTCGTGTTTGATTTCAGTTACAAAATACAAACAATTAATGAGCTGAACTACATCACCCACAATCCTATAGCAGGAAGGCTTCAGGACCCTATATTCTCAGGGCCCTTTATCCCCAAGGCTTTACGTCTCAGGGCCCTTTATCTCCAGGGCTTTAGGTCTCAGGGCCCTTTATCTCCAGGGCTTTAGGTCTCAGCGCCCTTTATCTCCAGGGCTTTAGGTCTCAGGGCCCTTTATCCCCAGGGCTTTAGGTTTCTGTACCCTATATTCTCTGGGCCCTTTGTCCCCGAGGCTTTAGGTCTCAGGGCCCTTTATCCCCAAGGCTTTTTGTTTCTGGACCCCATTTTCTCAGGGCCCTTTATCCCCAAGGCTGTAGGTCACAGGGCCCTTTATGCCCAGGGTTTTAGGTCTCTGGACCCTATATAATACAAACAGTTAATGAGCTGAACTACATCACCCACAATCCTAAAGCAGGAAGGTTTCTGAGGGATCTGTAGAGCAGGTATATTTTGGGTGTATTTGTGGAGGTGCCTGGTCGACTTTTGACTGGGAGTGAGAGAACATACAAAATCTTTGGCACAAGGATTCGCTGCCCTCGACTCGTCTGTAGTTTGGATTCAAATCGCTGAATCGTTCGTCCATTAATGAGGCTGGTAACAAAAATTAGGGGGTAGGGGTGCATGTTTCTGCTGGTTTGGCACCAGAATAACTGGGAGTTACCGTAAGTACTGGAGTAGCACGTCTACCGTAAAAACCTTAACTAACAAATACAGAGAGAGACCTTATAATACGGACCTTTCTGTCTCTTATCGTCTCCCTGTTGTCTCCTTTCAGCCTTTGTCTGAGCGTCTGGACACTTTCCGTCTGGACCAGTCCCTGCTGGGTAAGCAGCCCAACCTGGTGCCGTTTCCGCCGGACTTCCAGCCGATCTCATGCAAACCTCTGTTCTTCGACCTGGCTCTTAACCATGTGGCCTTCCCGCCTCTGGATGACAAGGTGGAGCAGAAGGGCAAGGGCGGCCTCACCGGCTACATCAAGGGCATTTTCGGCTTCGGCAGCTAAATCGGAGTTTCGACCGAGCCTCGATCTCCGGAATCCCTTCCCCCTCCGTCCATCAGATTCTGAAATCGGTCATCGGTTTTCCGTCGGGCACGGAGCGTCCATGCCGCTTAAATCGGGCTCGAGCGACGGAACATTAGTAACGATATTTATAGTAGTGATGCGATCGACGTACGACGATCCCGTTCAGATTTAGATTTAGCTCTCGGTTTTATTTTTGTGAGGGACGTAGGGAGCAGGGTCAGGCTGATTTTGGGAGGCTCCAGAGTCCCCGTGTTTACCGCGATTATGTGGCTACATTTCTGTTCCTTTGTTTGATTTTAAGCTTTTCGTTTTCAGTATCGGTTACAACACAAGTTAAAACGCAACGAGCTGAACTACACACACACACACACACACACACGTATAATAGACCTAGAAAGGTGTCTACAGGAACAGCTGAGGACTCAATCATATCCCGAATGGTCCTTTTTTAGATCCCTTTATATCAAACAATTCAACAAGCGTAAACAAACGGCTCCAGAAAGCGTAAATTAACGACTTTAGAAAAACCGTACACCATAAATTAGTGGCTCTAGAAATCGTACATCGTAAATTAATGACTCCAGAAAGCGTGTACCGCAAATTAATGGCTCTAGAAACCGTACACCGTAAAATAACGGCTCTAGAAACTGTACACCATATAATTAATGGCTCTAGAAATTGGACACCGTAAATTAACGGCTCCAGAAATTGTACACCGTAAATTAACGGCTCCAGAAATTGTACACCGTAAATTAACGGCTCTAGAAATTGTACACCGTAAATTAACGGCTCCAGAAATTGTACACCATATAATTAATGGCTCTAGAAATTGTACACCGTAAATTAACGGCTCTAAAAAGCCTACACCGTAAACAAATGGCTCCAGAAACCGTACACCGTAAATTAACGGCTCTAGAAACTGTACACCATATAATTAATGGCTCTAGAAATTGGACACCGTAAATTAACGGCTCCAGAAACTGTACACCGTAAAATAACGGCTCCAGAAACTGTACACCATATAATTAATGGCTCTAGAAATTGGACACCGTAAATTAACGGCTCTAAATAGCCTACACAGTATAATTAATGGCTCTAGAAACCGTACACCATAAATATAACAGCTCTAGAAAGTGTACACCATAAATATAACAGCTCTAGAAACCGTACACCATAAATATAACAGCTTTAGAAACCGTACACCGTAAATATAACAGCTCTAGAAAGCGTACACCGTAAAATAACGGCTCTAGAAAGCGTACACCATAAACGAGCGGCTCTAGAAAAGCTTACACTGTAAAATAACAGCTCCAGAAAAACTGTACGCCCCATACGAATGACTCCAGAGTTCGTACACCGTATAATTAGCGGCTCTAGAAATGGTAAATCAGCACCAGGAAGCCGTACTCTGTAAATAAACAGCATCCAGAGGCCATGCATCTAGATTTTGGGTTCCAGGGAACCGTACTGACCTCCAGAGTGCCAGAACGCTTCCGAAACCTCACCCTGCCAGAGGTGGAATCCGAACCGGGGCTCTAAGAAGCAGCAGCTCTGTTGGTTTCCTGGCGCTGGGCAGGTCTGTGGATCTCGAGAGCCGGTGTGTATCGGTTCCAGGCGGAGTTACGGTTTCTTAGCTCCGCCTACCGTACGGTGTCCCGCTCGACAAAAATGACCGGACCCAAATGTTCCCGCTGTGTTTGGTACTCACTGTCTCAGTGTTCATGGTTAAGATGTTTTGTTTTATAGTAACCGGTCGTTAGCTGTCCGGAAACAAATCGATTTAAGCTTTTTTTGTTTTCTTTTTTTAAACAGAACAGAAACTAGAAAATCGTACTTAAAAAAAAAAAAAACAGACTTCAGTTGAGGTATAAATGGTCTCCTCTGTTTGTGTGACGCCTTTTAATATTTTAATATCTTCGTATGTTCTGTAACTTCAGAATGATCAACGTTTTCACCAAATCCAGGAATTTCAGGACTGTGATTTACATCCCGTTTCCAGACCACTGTGTTTAAGGTTTACTGGTTCTTACTGGTCTTACTAGTAGCTCTGCGCTGTGTCTCGTCACGCCATCGACGCTTCCCCTTCATTTCAGTTTGATGCTTTTCTGTTCTACGTTTCATAAGAAGCTCTTTTTCTTTGTCCTTTCATTTTTTTGGTTCCTTTTTTTAATTGTTTTAAGAAACCTCGTATGAAAGAAGGAACGACGGCCCAACGTTTTCTGTTTTGGACGCTGCTGAGAAAGCTGGCAAATAAAATAAACCGCAAATCAAACGACGAGAATTTGTTTCTGTTCTGCTACGATCGGATATCAGAGTTCAGTTTTAGTCGCAAAGATGTTTAAAAGCAAAGCGGAATTCAAAATTAAACAGTCCTGCGATTGTTTAAACAGCAAAACTAGGATGAAACACAAAAGCAACCTTTTTTTTTTATATATATATATAGTGCAAACGACACTAAAAATACTAAGAATAACAATTAATTAAAAAAAAAAGATAAATAACAATAATTAATTTTTCAAAAATAGGTTCCTGAAAACTAAAAAATAAATATTATATATGTGTGTATATATAATAAACATGTAAAAATTATCTTTAAATTAGTGCTATTTTTTATTTTAGTTTTGATCTATTTTTAGTTTATATATTTATTTCAGTAGTATTTTTTGGGATAAAACTGAATAAGATTATAAAAGCAAACAAATTATCGTTAAAAAAAGAAAATTGCAAATCTCTACTAAAAGCATCGCTTAAATATAAAAACACAAAAATAATAATGATCATATTTCACTTTTAAAAGTTTTTCTTCTAAAACAGGAATTACATTACAAAACATCTTTATTTTATTTTATTTATTTGTCTAAATTAATAATATAGACACGTTCCTTCTGTTTTTAATTCCTTCAAAAACGACCTAAAATATATTTTATAGTAACGGAAGAGAAAAAAAAAAACTAAAACGAGGTTAAAACACTAAACACTGATCTGATTAAATATAAAATCAAACATTAATACAGTTCAATTAAAGCTATAATTGTAATTATACAATAATAATAAGACTAAAAATGCAAAAAAAAATCTGTTCTTTACTCCAGTACCTCGGCTAAGAAGCTGTTTTGTTTTTTTGGGGGTTTTTTTCTTCTTTTTAAATAGTTTGAAAACTTGTAAGAAAAAAGGAACGAAAGCTGAACCTTTGGGTTTTTTTAAAGTTATATTTGATAAAAATCTACTGCTCACAAAAATTAGTGGATATTTTAAAGTAAAAATAATAAAATAGTGCCTATTTTTTAATGTTCTTTTTACTTTCCTTAGGGTTTGTGTAAAGTTGTTTGTTTTCTTATTGTTTTTATTAACTTGTTTCTTAATGCTTGTCTCTGATTTTCTTTTCTTTTATGCTTTGCGCTTCGAGATTTCCTTAAAATGTAAAGTGCGTTACAAACAAAATTTATTATTATTATTATTATTATTGGTTGTTTTAGAGAAAAATCTGTAAAAGCAAAGCTAGTGCTAGAGTTAAATATGTTCTATAATATCAATAAATAAAACAACGTTAAAAACATTTATAACGCTGATTTAAAAGAAATATTTACAATTAAATTGTAGTTATAACTGTAAATACTAAAAGCTCACCTAAAAATGTCAAGTTCAGCTGTTTCTTTATTTTCTTTTTTCAGTTTTTGTGCTTTCCAGTTGAATTTTGGCTAAGAAATAAACTGATTTTTATTTATTTTTAAAAAAATTTTATAGTTTGAGAGAACTCGGCTGAAGAAAGAAAGAAAGAAAAACGATGGCTGAACCTTTTTAAAATAAAGTAAAAAAAATATTTAAAAGCAAAGTACGTTTAAAAAAACATTTTGTAAATGTTTTGTAATATCAGAGAACACCTACAGAACGTCTCGGGGATAAATAAACGACGTTAAAAACACTTATAAAACTAAATTTTAAATTAAACTGTAAATACTAAAAGCTTTAAATTGTTTTGCTTTCCAGTCGTATTTTGCCTAAGAAGTTGTTTTTTGTTTCTTTTTAAAATCGTTTTAAGATTATTAGTAAGAAATAAGGAAGGTAAATAAAACAAATCACAAATAAAGAAGCATGAAATGTTTTTTCTGTTCTGCTACGTTTAAAATCAGGTCTGACTTTGTTCGTTTTAGACGTTTTATTCTCTGAATTGTTCGATTTAATTCTACTCCGGATCTCTAAATCCAGATCTTTACACGCTCCAAACTACAAAATAGTAAAATAAAAGCTGAAATTCAAGTGTAGTTTCTGGTGATATGGGTGGAGGCGGGATACTGGAATGTGGGAATGGTGCTCGGTAAGGGATGATCGCCAACCTAAAGCCCCTCCCATACAGCAACGAGAACAAAAAGGATCACATTTAGAACCCAGAGCAGGATCCCTTACACAGAGCCAACCAGATTCGATTTGACTCACTTTTCTCCACCCGTGTGACTGAGCGTGTCAGAATGCGGCTTTTCTGCCCGGCTCAAAGAAAGTGGACGTTCCACATTCCTAAAAACACACACACACACACACACACACACACACACACACACACCAGCTTCCCCCTGAGCCCTTCCACCCACTCACATAACGAGTAACACACACCTGACTGATGTGATGGATTTAAAATCAGCACAGCTCAGGTTTAATCCCTGTAGTTTCATTTTAAAAACAGTTTTAAGTGAGAAAGAGCAACTGCTGAGCGTACAAAGTAAAAATATATATATATATATAAAACTGTAAGCTGAACATAATCAGGAACGACTGAGACACTGCTAAAATGTTTAAAAGCAAAGCATTTTAAAAGGATTTTAAATAGTAAAATATATTGTACCATATCAGAAAACACCTAGAGAATAAAAAAAACAAAGAAGAGACACGTCATAGTGATTTAAAAGAACTCGTTAAAAAGGCCAAAGTCAATTAAGCGGAGGATCAAACAGCAAAACTAGTGATAAAACACATCAAAGCAAACTCTCTTATTAAAAAGAAGAGTCATCTGTACTGCAAACGACACTAAAATACTTAAAAATAAGAATAGGAATAAGAATAATAATGTATTTTAAAAGATGGGTTCTAAATAAAGCAAACAAAAAAAATCTATAATTTAGTGCTAAAATAAATATATAAACTAAAAATAGACCAAACCATTTAAAACTAAAAAAATGCATTAAATTATAGAGAATTTTAACATGTTTATTATATATATCTATATATAATATTTGTTTTTAGTTTGCTATATTTTAGAAAATTATTTATTTATTTTTCTTCTCATTATTATTATTTATTTTATATATTTACAAATGGCACGACAGATTGATTTTAAAAACAGTTTTAAGTGAGAAAGAGCAACTCCTGATCATACAAAGTTAAAAAGAAGAGTAATCTGTGCTGCAAACGACTCTAAAATACAAAAAAAAAAACAACAATAATAATAATAATAATGTATTTTAAAAGATGGGTTCTAAATAAAGCAAACTAAAAAACAAAATAAGTATTATATATAGATATATATTATTATACATTATATAAGAAATAACTAAAACATCTATAATTTAGTGCTATTTTTTATTTCAGTTTTAAATGTTTATATATTTATTTTAGTAGTATCTTTTGGGATAAAACTGAATCAGATTATAAAAGCAAACTAGATGATCTTTATTTTAAAAAAATATTGCAAATCTGTACTGGAAACATCGCTTGAATATAAAAACACACAAAAAAATTATGATCATATCTTATTTAAAAAAAAGACAGGAATTACATGACACCTTTATTTGCCTAAAGTTCCTCCTGTTTTTTATCCCTTTAAAAACGACCTAAAATATATTCTATAGTAACGGAAAATAAAAAAATAACTTAACACTTAATACTGATCTGATTAAATGTAAGATTAAACGTTAATACAGTTCAATTAAAGCTATAATTGTGAAAAAAAAAAAGTTCACTAAAAGTGAAAAAAAAATCTGTGCTTTATTTCAGTACCTTGGCTAAGAATTTTTTTCCCCTTTTTCAAATAATATTAGAGAACTTGTAATTCATTTATTTGTCTAAAAACAGTCACATTCCTCCTGTTTTTTTTATTTTATTTTTTATTTTAATGCATGTCTGATAGCTTAAGAGCGAATTCTCGAATTCAGGGCACGTTTCAAATTTAGGATCAAGACTTCAGAATGTCAAACATCTGACTTTTGTTCTCATTCCTGTCTCTTTCTGCTGATTTTTCTTGGGCAGATTTGCAAACAAAACAGTGCAGATACTTTCTAAAGTGTCTTCTAGACTAAAAGAACTGAAGTTCCTGCCCTTTTTTTTCCTTCTGTATACAAACAATAGGCAGAACCCCAAAAGTTTGGATCCCTCTCAGACCTGGAACTTGCTCAGGTTTAGGTAAAACAGGTAGAAGAATGTTTTAAAGGGTTTTTTTTGTTATTGGCCCAGCCTGTTTGATCGTTTTTGGGGGGGGGGAGAAGCTACACGTGGACATGCTTTATCAGGGAATAAATAAACGAGTGAAACGTGAGTAATTAAAGCTTATCAGAACGGAACCAGGCGCTAAAATGGACTTTGCTACGGCGTTTTAAGGGAGGATACAGACACACTTGGCTTCTTTCCCTAAGACTGCACACTGTCACTGTGTGTGTGTGTGTGCGTGTGTGTGTGTGTGTGTGTGTGTGAGAGAGAGAGAGAAATGGGAGTGTAGAACAGGTCCGCCCGGTCCCTCAGCACGCCTGGGTGTCGGCCGACACCTGTTCCTCAGGGTGGAGCTTTTGGCGAGCAAACATCACCCATCTTTAAACAGTTTGCTCCACTTCAGTTCAGCTGTACGTCTGCGTGTGTGTGTGTGTGCGCGTGTGTGTGAGATAACAGAGAGCGTGCTAAGGTGCTGACCGACCCGAGGAGTGTGTGAGGGGGATTTACAGCCGGCTGAGAGAGCCAGAGAGAAGAAACGTAAAG
The DNA here is from genome assembly GCA_034780255.1 of Parotocinclus maculicauda. Lineage (NCBI taxonomy): Eukaryota > Metazoa > Chordata > Actinopteri > Siluriformes > Loricariidae > Parotocinclus > Parotocinclus maculicauda. The sequence goes on along the minus strand of JAUZSU010178120.1, from coordinate 3,001 downwards.
GTGCACAGGTGACTCTTCACCTTCAGCCGAACCTCCAGGATGTTCAAGAAGAAAGACCTGAGCACCAAGGATGGCACCAAAGACAGCAGCACGCTCAAGGCGTCCTCCAAGATGTCCAAGTGAGTGTCCGTTCAGATATTCGGGAGGAACGACTGCTTTTGATTGGAAGATCCGGGTCACGAAAAAGCTGCTGACCTGTTTGGGGTGTTTAGACGGCCTAAAAACGTTTTTTGTGTCTCGTGGCGATGGGGCTCTGGTCTTTTCTTTTATCCGAGAACATAGGAGAGAACCTTGAGTTGTAGCCTAATTGAATCAAGTCATGTTTTTGCCTGGAAACGTCCATATCAGTGCTTTATTCTGTATTCAGAAAATAGAAGCAAACCTTTTTCCTAGAAGTACTTTCCGTTTTTATCACAGCCTGCTTTGCTCAAGACTGATCTGGATCTGGAAAACAAACACTCCTTACCGTAGTATACTTTGTCCTGAGAAACAAAAACTTTAAAAACTCTAAAAAAAAAACCCAAAAAACCCCAAAAACTCTTTTGAAAAAAGCCTCTTAACGTGCAGACCTGACTGAAAAAGCTCCGCGTTTTGGACGCCTATTTATTTAATTTCCTCTCTTCTTATTGACAAATAAAACAACTTTCAGAAGGATCTTATTTCTAGGATCTATAATCGTTTTTAAAAATCCTTAAACTCTGCTCTTAAAGCTGCCGTACCTTCTTCTCTCTGTGCAGGGGTGTGTTGTGTAAAGCACAAGATTTAAAATCACAATAGGCTATTCTTAAAAGATGAACCAGTGCTGCATGGGTATAAAGAGGTAAATCTACAACTCTAAAGTTACATTGAATAATCTGTGTTCTATATAGCACTCGTTCCCCAAATTTTGTCCTCTAAACCCCCCTTATGAGTATCTTTAAAAAACAACAACGGGAAGAATAAACTGCAAACCTTTGTTCTCTTTTTAAGACAAAAACCACGTTATATTAAATACAGATTAAATAGGAATCCTGCACCCCCTATAATGTTTAGCCCCCCCCCCCTCCATTCTCCAGGCAGGGCCCGGACCCCATATTGGGAATCATGGCTATATATGGTAATAGAAACTCCAAAAAAGCAAAACGTCAATGAAAATCTTTAAATCTAATTTGTCTCCGGTCACGACCTTGTGTTTTTGTGCAGCGCTAAGGTCACCAATCATAACAATCATTTTACACCTGACTCCCGGTGAGTCATCCTTTCGGAGCTGCACCCGTTCTTTCCATTGAACCATTTCGGAGATGCCCTGTTGCCAGTCTGCGTCGTCTTTGCTTTGTAAACACGAGTCGGCAGGACCGGGCGGGGACGGCGTAGCACCCGTGAGCCGGAGCAGAACAGGTCGGCCACGCCACAGTTAATAAGTGGAACATTTTTCAAACAGGAGAAGCTGGAGCGGCCGGACTTTGAAGCTCTGGGGGGGGGGGGG
>JAUZSU010178109.1:0-12721 GCA_034780255.1 Parotocinclus maculicauda | reverse complement strand
GCAGTAACGGGGTGTCGGAAATGGTAACGGCGTTATAGTGACAGTCAGAGTAATTCGTTAGATTACTCGTTGCTGAAAAAAGTCACTACCATCACTGGTAGTCACATGGCAAGGAAATGGCAGCATGAGCATAAGACTACAGTTAGTGGTGACACATTTCTTTGGAAACACCAGAGAACTGACAACTATGAAGAGTTGGTGGAAAATCTCCTTCAGGCAAATAAATAGCTTGGCTGTAACATGTTCTTAAAAATAATGTCTTGCCCTCCCATCTAGACTTCTTTGCACCAAACTTTTGAGTAGTCAGTGATGAGCATGGTAAGCAATTTCACCAGGAAATTGTAACTCTGGGAAAAAGATTTCAGGGTAAATGAAACCCTTCAATGCTTGCAGACAACTTTTGAACACTTACCATAAATAATACAATGCTTGAATAGAAGAAACACTTAAAAAGGAGCAGAGAAACCAGTTAGTAAATAAGGACATATTTCATACAGTCCGAAAACGTATTAGTTTTTTTGCGACTAGGCATGTGAATTGATTCATTAAAGTATATTTAAGTATATGTCATTTATATTAAAGCATATTTAAATACATTTGAATTTACTCTGGTTCATGTGGTGAACAATACATTTGCACTTTTCCACACTGCTCACAAAACTTAGGGGATATTTCTATGTCAGTTGTATGGAACCTATAGACAAATGACACTCTTCATTGTTGTATTTGAATTCAGCAAATTAAAATCATTAAGAAATTAAATTTCTTATTTCTGAACCAGAACATTTTTTTTTAATTTAGTACACCAGTGCCGTTGGCAATAAAACTAACGCGTTGGAGTCAGTGTTCTCAGTCTCAGGCATCCCAAAAATGTTCTTATGTAATAGTTGTTTTTATTGTATTATAGATGGTGTTTATAAACACTTCAAAGGTGTCACCAAACCCACATGCCCCAATTAAATGTTGCTGTGTCCCAGAGAGATGAGCAGAACATCTTAACGACTTCCACCTGTGCATAGCCTTTCTGTTGTGTGGGTCTTCAATGGGTATTCTAGTTTCCTCTCCCATTCCAAAGACATGTGTTAGGTCAATAAGTCTATCTAAAGTTTTCCAGTGTGAGTGTGTTTGTGTGAGGTCTGCAATGGACTGGTACCCTTACTGTCGGTTTGTCCCACATCCTTGTTAACCTGAATTTGAATAAGTGGGTATGAAAATTAGTATTATTAGTATTTGATGGGATTATTAGTATTTTAATTGGTAAACTCCAATCAGGGGTAGACTTCTTAAAATAATTTGCTGCAATTTTTGGTTGTTCCTTGTCACACAGCTGAAGTAAATCAGCTTTGTGGGGCTCTGTGGTGTCTCTGGACTACTTGTATTACTATGGCATACATAACTTAGAGGGACACAGTTGTACTCTTCTGCATGCCAATTAGTCGTAGGAGCACAACTATTCATAAAAAAAAGCCTGTTAAAAACAAAATAGATTTAACAGTAAAGTGGTCGTTACTCTTCCCGGATGAGAAATAAAGAACAAATTAGTTAATACATTTGTATTAAATTGCATTCATTTTGTATATGCTAATGTCACTGATACCTTTGCTAGTTAAATTTTTTATTTTTTTTTGCTTTAGTGGTGTTATATGTGCTTTTAGTAGGTTACATGTTCATACGTGGCTAGCCGAAGCTATCATTACCTGGTTCACTTTCTTTTAAATATTTGCCTTTTTTCCCCCATGTGAAAAACCAAAAGAAACTGTCTCTGACTAAGTGTGGGCTGTTCACGCTTTTAAGAAAGATGCTGTGGCATTTTGTGGTAAGCTGGTGATTAAGACATATGGACCAGAAGGAGATCTAATCAGGGGCACTGGAGATGTGAGAAAACAACACTAACTGCTGCACCATTGTGCCACCCCTACAGGTCTCTGGCAAAAATAAGCCTTGACATGTTTATATTTAGAGCTGATCATTTTTACCACAAAACACTTGCTCAGTCATCTATTTGATGCCAGTCTTGGAGCTGGAGTGTATTCCTAAATAGAACTGATGCAGTGTCTGTGTGATGCCAACATTTTGATTTGCATACAAGGGCTTGCATATATGCTGGTGGTAAATCCAGGCAATTTGAAATTTTACATAAAGAGCACAAAAGTCATGGACAGGTTACATTAGTTTCTGGAATTTTCCAAACTATCTAAAAAGACAATGCATTCAAACTAAAAGGTATCAGCCTCATTTTATAATGAACGCTGTTAATGATAGTAGATAAAATTAGATGGCAAATAATTTGTTAAAATAAATGTATGGTAACAAAATGTGTGGACCTACATGAAACATGATGAAATTGAATGAGTTACCTAAGTGTATGTAAAGTTTTCATCTTAGCTGTAAATGTGTTCCTTTATCACTAAATAGTATCTCATTATCAACTACACAAACAGAAATACTTTTAAAGAATATCAAAATATGCACTGATGTGCAGTAAAATTAAAAGAATGTTATATAGAATTATATATAGAATATAAAGTTGCATACAGAGAAAGAACATCCTTTACGTTGAGTTCTAATAAAAAGGTGTAAGAGTTTCATATTAATGTACTAGTAAAAAAGTCAGCTGACTATAAAATACTTTTTGGTTTATGCATTTTTGTGCTACTACTTAGGAAACCTAATCAAAGGAACTGTGAGCATTGTACTCACTCAATATACTTAAATGTTATTAAAATTAATGGGTATTTGTTAGTTTTTTTTTTTAACTAGTATGTAGACTAATGTAGACTACATCAGACCTGATAGGCATATTGTGTCTCATTACAATGCAATACAAGCACAACTGGCAAAGCTCAAACAAACATAAGTGAACAATCAGCAGACAAAGGTGATTTCTCAGCATTTTGTTGTTTACTTTCATATACAAAAGATAAAATTGAAATAATCCTTTCTAGTACATTTTTTCTCAAACAGTCAGGATGGAGTTGCCTTGCACTGGGCAATTACTATTCACACTGGTTTATTCTGGCACCGATGAGCAAAAGCAACCACATCCCAAACTCTAAGCAAAACTAGTCCACACTCAATAAGTAGTTCTAAAATTACCACAGTAAAAAGGAACAATGATCCACTGCAAATTAAAGAACTATGTTACAATGAGCGTTCAAAACTTCCATTACAGCAATACAATGGATATCTAATCATCCCAGGGCATTTTATATAGGTCAATAGAAAGATTTCAACATAATTCTCAATCCAAAAGAGGGGTTACAGCAACAGGCTTGACTCTCTTTATACAGTTTGTCTTATACACAATTTAAGTATAATTGTTGAAATCAGTAGTACAAGCCATCTCTCTTCTATATTTTCGCTACAAGTGAGACATAACTTACAACATGTAAATTTCACATACTCTGATATAGAAACCGCACTTAAAAATGTGACCCCTTGACAAGACAAGTGAGAACGCCTTTCATCTTTCATGAGCCATCTCTGGCTTTAATTTTCTTTGACATAGACTCATTACTTGTCAGCAAATGTGTTGAGCTGATCTGTTTTTTAATACACTTCTGAAGGCAATTTCATATTCTATGAGTATGGAGTGATACTACTCTTGATTTGGAGAAAGCAACTGTATGCAAGATAATTAATAGCAGTTAGCATCAAAGTTTACATTCCCCATATGTTACACTAAAGTAAAGGATTTAATACTCTTAACTGATTTCCAACCTTGCTAAACTGAACACCTGAACACTACAACCTTGGAAAATATGAGGTAACAAAACACTAAAACCTGCCAAGATTCAATATCAAGATGCACCATTTCATGTATTTAATGAGGTCATTCAAACCATATGTCATATGGGAGAAGGGAAATTTAGGAAGCACTTGAGTGTTTCCCTGTATAGTACCCTTTCATTGCTTTTCTGAGACTGGCAAGAGGTTTTAGACAAAAGAGGTTTTCTGATTTGTCAAGGGGTGTTTTAAACATTTTACACCAGTACAAAAGAGGTTTGTCTGTGTTATGATATTGTACATTTTTTCTGTAGTGTCAACAACTATCCATCTAGCAACACTGATTCACATGAGCTCTGAGGTAATCGGTTCCTGAAAACCTGGATCTATGACTGCATCCAGAGTTACAGCTGGTCATGTTTTAGAGATTTAAATATCTATATATACTATTTTCTGAAAAGTATTACAAAATAAGTAGAAATGGGTAAGAGAGAGAATGGAGAGGAATACAGCGGTTGCTTCAGCAAGGACACAGGCACATCAGTAGACCTCTGAAAAAAAGAGGTTTGCAACTTTCTTGTAAATTGGACAAACGTTCCACGAGGCCATCTTTGCACCATGAACCAGTATGTATATACATAACATACATAAAAATATATTTCAAACCAAAATAGGTTTAATCTCATCACACCAGTCCACAACTTAAATAGAAAGTAATACTTACTTAACTGGCTGCAAAGATTTAAAAGGAAATCGTTTCTTTTAGTACTTGTAAAATGTGAAAGCTGAATCACAAACGATATTCATTCTGATCACATAAAATGATCCACTTGGTGCGTTTTAAAGCCCATTTTAAGAGGTTTAACAACGTCCCTTCTTTTCTTTAAGTAGAAAACAAACTATTTTAATTTAAGTAATTTTTGTGGCTTTAAACAAGTAATGTAACTAGCACATCCAACAATTCCACCGAGCTTCTAACTAACCATTAAAAAAACAATTTAAAGTTTGGGGATCAGTATCACTGCTTGGAAGCTTCATCTGTTGTGAGAAAGCTATGCTATTGCTGTGGATATTGCTTGCTACATAGTCCGAGCTCATTTATTCACTACACCTCAGCTGCAATAAATATAACTAGTAAGTGGATACTGAAACAGTGATTACACTTATCTGTTAGCCCAAATAGACACTGTCACCAATGACAATCTTAAACAAGTGAGAGCTGCTCACAATTCTAAAGCATTTCCTGTAGTTTGGAAATTCAAATTGTGAAAAACTGAGCACAATTAGTTTGTCTTTAAAATGCAAAATAAAGGATCACAGTAAAACCACCATATAATCCATAAGTGCAAACATGGCCTCTATGAACCATCCTGGAGCAACACTGAGGCCTGATTTCACCCACAGCCTGCACTGCAGATGGGAAGTGAAGATATGGCACCATGAGAAAACCTAAAGCTCTCATCAGGATGTACAGAAAGCAGATGCAACCGCTGCAAAGCCTTAGGGGTAAGACAAAGTGGGGAAATTACAGGGGTCAGGGACATCAAACCTTTATTGACTGTATACCCTGAAAACATTCTATTAATAGAATTGCTGTTGTATATCAAAATCAGTACAACATGAGCAATCAATAAATTTGGCTTAAATTTGGCAATAAAGAATTTGGTAACGTCGCACAAGTGATGAGGCATTTAGTGAAAATCATACCACTTCACTGAAATATAACTTGTATGTTTGCTTGCTTTATGGAGAAAGGAGAAACTCGTTTTGCTAAGTGATAAATACAGTACATAAAAATACAATACTGATTAAAGCTGCCCTATAATTGATCAAATGGTAAAGGTTCAATGTCCCTTTGAGCAACACAGAAGAGAAAGAAGAATTTGAGCAAACAGCCTGCCCAAAATAAGGGAAATAAAGCCCTGGTCTCAAAGACAGGCAGAATTCTACACCAGTTTACAGCTATTTACAGGGGGTTTCTATGTATAAACCATAACACGGTAGCACTTCTTAAAAGATTTTGGAATTTAACTTTTTTTCTAAAACTCCCTAAATCTTTACAGTCAACATAATTCAAAATACACTTACTACATCTCACCACAACTAACAGAATATAACAGAAGTCGTACACAGAAAAAAAATCTGAGGTATTTCTGGTTTGAGGTGTTTTGTGGTTCATGAAGAGTATTTTTTTGTACTTTTTCCATCTCACCATTCATTTTATTGTTTAGACTTGCTCTCATTCTTCTCGGAAGCCTTGTATGTTTTCATAGCTTTGAATTTAATTAAATGAGTTCTACTGAGAAGTTGCATGTGTAATGCACAAAGGAAATGTAAAAATACAGAAATAGTTTAGCTTTGTGTTAAAACAGCAGCATTGTGGACATTCACTGTTATATTGTGGCAAAAACAAATGCAAATTCATCCCTGCCACTTTTAAGACAACAAAGTCCATTCCTTGTTTATTTTTCTACATCTCTACCAAATGCACTTCAGTCACTCTTAATCGAATATTCAACCAGATGTCTATTGCAACATAGCATCATATCTACAAAGCAGGACTCACGAGTCCCAATTCTTAAAGTTGGTCCCCCTAAGTAACTGATAAGAAAAAAAAAGACATGGTCAGAATTTGTAAATCAAGTTTTTCAGTTCTGATTTGTAAAAACAGGCTATTTAAATGATTGGATTCTGATCAGTGAAGGTAAACTAATCCAGATGTTTTTAAGCAAACAGCTTAAAAAGAATAGTTAAAACAAAAATTGTCTTGAGGGACGTTTGGACCTAACCTTCAGAATGGTTTTTTAAGCATACTCAGCATATTCTTTTTTTTTTTTTTTTTAGTTCTGAGCATCCACCCTCTTTCACTCCCACACACTCCCACACACTCCCACACACTCCCACACACTCCCACACACTCCCACACACTCCCACACACTCCCACACACACAAAGCAGGTATTCACTCCCTTAACGTTTCTAAATCACTGCATCATTCACACATAACCACACACAACACACTCAAACACACCACAAATTCTCAGCGTGGTCTTGCATGTACTGTCTAGTGTTAAAATTCAGCAGGGTAAAAGATGACTCACTGATATTTCTTCTATCAAGTGACAAATGGCAGTCAACCCCCACCCCCTTACCCTAAAACTGTTTACCTGAGAAATAATTGCGTACCAAACAAAACACTCCTCAACTCGTCACTACAACTAATAAATGCAAAGCCACTCCCTCTGATTTAAATTCTCCTACCCAAACCAAACAGTTTCTGAATCAACTCCTCTAACAGAGCCTCCAACTTCAGTAACGTCTCAAAACCCTATGAAAAAGATAAAATAAAACAGTTGTCTTCCACATTTTGTTGTGTTCTAGAGACACCCGTTAGTTCCGTAAAAGACACGTTTTCCGTAATTTTGAATAGCACACAGTCAGAGAGGAAACGTTTTAAAAATGGAAATAAAAATCCCTTGAGGAAGGTTAATTATATGTAACAGTCATAATGATCATTTCAGGATTTGCAGCATTGTTGTATTCTCCAACATGATGAACACTTGCTTGACGTGGTGGTTTTTTTTTTGCCTAAGGCAGTCTTGTCCAGTGGAGAAAAGTAGGTGTATAAAGAACAAGAAAAAGGTAGGGGAAAAAAAGCACTGAACTGAAAAGTCTGAGGTACCTGCATCTTGTCAGCATTCATAAGTCGGCACCTGAATGCGCTTTGAGATGTCCATAAGGTGTTTGTTGTTTTTTTCCCCCCTTTTGTCACTTTTGTTTGCCTCTCTCGATAAAAATACAGTAAGGGAAGGGTGCTGGTAGTATTGATCCAATCAGAACAATAATAATACTAATAACAATAAAGATAATTAATTTTAAAAATGTCAGGACAAAATAGCAGCTGCATTCATGGTTTTCTGAGATCCACTGAGTCTGGAAAGACAAAGGTTGTTTGTTTTTTTTCAGGGTTCATTTTGGGAGCTGTTCTTGTTCTCAGATGCTGGACTCTTTGGGTGGTAAGTCCACATTGGTGACAGAGGTGAGCACGGAAACGAGGCAATCAGAGGCAGGGCCGTTGCCGAGGCGCCGGATTTGAGACAGGCGCTCCTCTACGCAGCCGGCAGAAAGACGAGCCTCTGCGTCATGGTCCCAGCATTCCTCAATCGTCTCACAGAGCTGTTCCAGACCCTGCATCACACACACATACACGCACACATATTTAGATCGGTCCAGATGCTAGACCATAAAGTATTTCCTATTTATGTACATAGTTAATGCAAAATAAATACATATTTAAGCTAATAAATAAAATAAAAAGAAAGCAAAATTAAAAAAAGAAAAATTTAAATACCATCAAAGCGTGACATAATATTTATGGCTGTAAGCTTCTAACTCTTAAAGATATTTTAATTACCTTTTGTAATTTTGTAAAGCTTTGGTAATTTGACCAGATGTTTATGGCTGCAACGATTGGAGCCCATAACTATTATAAATTGTTATAAAGTGAACTGAGTTTGATTTAATTAGTTCATTAACTGGTGTTTACCTGTTCCGAGAGCTTTAATGCGAGTATTGTAACAAGATAATAATGAGTTTATCACAAGACAGTTTGCCTTCATCTACAAGAAGACATCTTAAAATGACCATAAAAAGCTTTATAGATATGCTTACAGGATGTTTGAGCCAGCACTCCTTCAGCACTGGCCTCATCTTTTTGTGGACGACCACATCCTGCAGTTCCTCCAGAGATGGGTGCTGGCCAATTTCCTCCTCAAAAGGCAGCATGTACTCATCCACTGGTCCTAGGGGGTCAATCAAGGTCAACTTACAGACTCACCAACTTTTAGCGAATGTTTGCATGCATTACATTTGTGAGTATGTATTATGTGGTTGCTTTGTAGGTGTCGTGTCATTACACAAACTTAAAATATTCAGCATTGCAAAGAAAGCTTATGAATTGATTATGGCACCATCATCATCATAAAGTGTTATGAGTGCTAACCATCAGCGGCTGTGCATCGAGTCACCAGCTCCCAGAGCACGAGCCCTGTGGCATACATGTCTATCCTCAGGAAGGCATCTCGTTGGAAGTTAATGGCTCCCTCCAGCACTTCAGGTGCCATGTATCTCCGTGTGCCAACCTAACAACAGGAACAAGTAATAAACAGGTTTAGTACAAACTGTACTACAAAATACATGCTGCTATTCTGCATTATCTGACTTTTAGTAGAAGCTGCAGCTTTAGTAAAACACAGTTGTAATGGTCACATTCACCTGGCCATGTGTGTCTCCTGGTGCTTTTCCAGGCTCAAATTTCACAGCCAATCCAAAGTCACCGACAACAGCAGTCAGGTCATTCTTTAACATCACATTTTTACTTTTAAAATCCCTGTAAAAAAAAAGTTAAAAAAGCAAGTTAGTTAATGTTAATTGACTGTTACATTTACTAGAACAGAGGTAAGTGTTGTTTAACCACCATCAGATCAATGTTCATTTCCTCTTAATGACAGAGGTCTTAAGAAATTATCATTCCTTGTTATAAAAACTGTGAAAACTATCAAAACTATAGACGCTGGCCACATTTAAAAAGGTTAAGCAGGTGCATTTTTACTGACATAAATATTATTTATGTCATACTTTGATGTTTTGTTTCATTTCTTTCATATATCTAGAAGTGTCAAACACCAATCATTTGACCGCAGTGACTGTCTGATAGTAGCACCATGATGGACCTACTTAAAGTGTTTAAAAGGTGATACTGCAGTGCATCTTCTGGAAATTAGTGTTACTTCAAGAGGTATGTTTATGTATGTTTATGTTCCATATGTTGTGGTTATGTGTGTGATTGTTAATTTGTACATGATCTCATAGATGACTATAAAATCAAAAGAAAAACAAACCCATTATTAGTTGAAGAACCGGTGTTCTGTATTTCATGGAGGAAGTGATATGTATAATAGTTTAATTTTTGTATGATGTAAGGATGGTATGCAGATGGTAAACAGAGCATGTGTATTGCACTGTGTATTTTATTACCTATGAGCAATGGCAGGTTTGGGGCCTTCTCCTTTATACCGTGGTACATCTTCATGGAGGTAAGCCAAACCACAAGCCATGGTTTCAGCAATGTGACATAGCTCATTCCAGCTTACAGCATTACCTTTCAGGTAATCAGTCAGAGAACCCTGTCAAACACAGACGGAGAACACTTGAAAAATACATCTCTGCAGCACAATATGTCACAATTAAATAGTAGTGGAACAGTAGTTAAGGAATTGGAGGTCTTGAAATCCATTTTGCCACTTCCATACATCTGAGCAAGACCATTACCTAAAAATGTTGTATTTATTAGAATTGGAAAGAAATATTTTTGCCAACAAATCAATAATTGAGTGACATTATGAATGGCAGAGTTACATAAACTGGACATGATATCAATAGCTGTGTAATGGAAAACTCTGTAAGGTGTCCTGTGAAAAAGCATGGCTTGTGGTAAAACGGCAATATTATGTGTTGTAATGCTGCAACTAATTTATTCCTGTAGTTAATTTGTTTTAAGGCATGTTCAAATATAAAAAAAAACAGAAGTGTGTTTAACAAAAAAAATATTGATTTGTAGGAAAGTTTTGGTCAACCAATCCTTGGAGAAATAAATTTTTGGAAAAAATTGTGAAAATGTCTCTGTGGTCACATTCTTTTAAAAAAACACCAGGCTTAGTGTGGCTTAGTAAGGAGCTCATGAAAAGACAGGTGAATCTATATCATTATGAATACAGCCTGTACCAGTATGCAAATGCAGACAGGAGGTTGGTGCCTTTTCAGATTTTATCATCAAAGGAACTGGGTTTCCTCCTGAAGACAAATGTGTAAGCACTGTCACTACCCAGCTTAAACCAGAGCCCCAAATTGGACATCGTATGCACATTAAGAAAAAAAAGTTACAGAAAAAAAAAGTACACTGCTCACAAAAATGATGGGATATTTCATTTTGAAGTATCCCCCAATTTGTGTTAGCAGTATATATTTTGGTTACTTGGGTAATCAGATTAAATGACAGTGCAGAAAATTGCATGTTAACATTATCAGAGAGAGCAGTTGCAAATGGAAATTATGTTAATTACTGAAACTATGATTAAAGCTGATGCCAGTACACCCCACTTAAACCTCTGGTCTTAAACCCTAACCTTTTCATGGAACTCCGTGATGAGCCAGAGCTCCATTTCGAGGCTGGTCCCTCGTTTCTCAGCACCAATGTAACGCAGCAAGTTGTCATGTTTCATCCCAGGTGTGATGAAAATGTCCCGCTCGTTCTGCCAGGACTGCTTATCCTGAAGCAAAAGAGAGAAATTCACAAGTTCAGCCATACTAAATACACTAACAACTAGTGGTTGGCATGACTACTGTCTGTAAAACGACCAAACATTTTCATTACTGTACGTGTCATTTACCATCTCTGCACAGACAAGTAACAACAAATCGCTCTATGCAAGCAAGTCGTCATATCAACCCAAGTGTAATCAGCTGATCACATCTGCATCTGTTAGTCTGAAACCTTAGGAATACAATTACATATAATGTATACTCTAATCAGCCATTAACATTTAAACCATCTGCCTACTATTCTATTTGTCCACCGCTGTAAATTTCATAATACATGAATGACAAGATACAACGTTTACCAGGAGAACATCACCCATCATGTCACAATATCAATGTTATTCATTTAACCTTTCATTTATTCTTTCATCACAGATTTAGTGATAAAGTTGATCATTATACATGTGGAAGGACTGAGCAACTGAGCAACCGAGCAAGCCCGTTAACCCTTACATCGGAACTGGAAGAACGTATTCCTAACAGCGGATTTAACATTATAGCTGATCGGTACTCAAACACACCTGAATGGGGAAGATCTTTACAGCTACATATTCATTCATCATCTGTGCCTTCCACACACAGCCAAAGCGCCCTCTAGCCTTAATCTCCAGTAGCTGCAATGGTTTCAGCCCTACCAGAGGAGAAGGAGGGGCTGGACCCGGGTCCTGGTCAAAGAACAAACATTTTATGAAAGTTTAAATACAATAAAAGCTGCTAATACAAAATCTTTGACATTTTAATATATCTAAATATTCAGATCGTGGTTACAATTTATACCTATATACCGCTCTGGTGCATTTCTTCGCAAATGAAAAGCCTAGTTTTGTGATTAAGAACCCAACATTTTAAAAATGTTTCTTAGTGGACAGGCTTGTGAGGGTGTATCCCTGCAGGTTTAAGCACACCCTGGATGGAACATCAGTCATTGTCAGGAATTTCAAGATTTACTGAACATAATTCATTAATAAAAAGACGAATAGGTTGTAGGGAGGACGAACCTAAATAGACTGGAATAAATTGTGTTTCTTACATACCATAGCATATATTCATTTGTCAAAGCTGTTGCTGAGTAATAAAACACATTAAAATGTGCAGTAAAGTTGTTAGTAATGAGTGAGGCTTAAAAAAAAGTTGGCTAGGCTAAATCAGATTGATTCACTCATTTCCCCGTTCAGGGTTACACATTAAAAGTTAACAATAGACAAGCTGCATTTACTGCAACTATTCCACTACCAAGCTGACAATCCTTATTTAACTTATGTAGGACAAACATTAAATAAGTATGGTGCAAAATAAACGTAATAATCCTTATACACAATTACTTTGCAGATGTCCTTATTATTTTTAACAGAATTACTCGTTATTCATATAACTTTAGCCATTGTAACTATCCAAGTAAACACTGGATAATTTTTGACAACCATAGGCCTTGCTGTAATATTGAGTGTGTATTGAGAGTGTCATTAAATAAAGCCATTTTGCCTTAATGTTGTGCCAGATTCTGCCATGTTGTTTCTGCAGACGGCTGTATCAGCCTTTTTATCAACACCGCTCAACCCATTTCTTGGTAGCGCCATCTTCATCACATCCTACATCAGACCGGTCAAGTTCTGGGAGAG